>JAWZYV010000782.1:0-18198 GCA_038373885.1 Cheiracanthium punctorium | reverse complement strand
ATCATGAATAGTCACTACATACTACGCCTTCAGTAGAAAAAAAAAAAAAAAAAACTTAATCGAAAAGTAAATTTTGAATTTCACAAAGATATAAAAAATAAAACAGCAGTGCAGTACTAAAACAATTTCGCCCGTCTTTTCGAAAAAATAATATTTGTCGTAGTGTCTGTTCTTGTCGTCTGATCGATAGGCGGGTTCTGTTTGATGAATGAAGATATTTGACGAAGAAAGGTAAAAAGAAAGGACAAAGGGGAAAACAAATTGCCCCGAGAAAAACGTCCTTTGGTATAATGGATTGCTTTGGAAACTCGGTGACGACAGATGGTCATGTTGTTCGGGACCTTTATATTAATGAAGAACCAAGAGGATCAAACCTTCCCTTTATTTTGCTTCGAAGACATCGTCCGCTATTATATGCATCGTGCTGCGTTTTCGGAAGCTGTGTCGAATTCTCGGTAATAAATTAGTGACAAGAGTCTCTCACTTGCTGGAAGGGAACGATCCCATATGCGAAGTGTCGAGAAGATTAAATTCAAAAGCTCAAGTTGTTTTTAATTTCATAAAAGCTTTCTACAATTTGACAGTATCGGAGTTTCTTTTGCGACAAATGGTTTTTGTTTCTTACGAATTGCGGAAGCGATTTCCGTAGAACTGCAACGTGTTGTTTGAAACTGCAGTTGATGTTAGGATACGCTAGCATTTGCTTTAAGAAAAGCAAATAGGATTTATTCCTATAAAAATTGTCCTTTAGACCAGCGGTTCCCAACCTTTTAAAACAATGTGCCTTCCCAACAGAGAATAACTTAAGATGGCGCAACCCCCCCCCCCCTCCCCTCTACATTCTTCAGCATACATATAGTTTTTTATTCCTCAAAAACGAATATTTAGTTGCCTTTTCTACAAAATAATGCTATCGGTAAAGTTTGAATAAACATTTCAAGCAAAAATGAATATGTTTTGAAATAAAGATAAGAATAAATAAGGTGATTTTTTAAACATACATTATCACTTGCTCGTTGCCGATTTCCTCGCGCGCCCCCCTGCAAATGTTCTACGCTTCCGAAGGGGGGTGCGCCCCACCGGTTGGGACCCGCTGCTTTAGACCACACAAATCTCATCCAGGCGTTCAAAACATGGGCTCTCATATAGGGAAGGAGGTGGGATCTCAAGTCCCCTTAAGTCGGTATAGTGAAAATTTTTATACCATACTGAACTTTTTACCTCTTTAAAACTGCTCCATATGGACGCACACAGTTCGAAGTCATCCATCTATTCCACCCTTATTTTAATTCTCTTTACATCTACAAAGTAAATCCCAACAATTTTGTCGATTTAATTTTTAGGGCTGTCCAGTGTCCAGGTCTAAAATGAAACCAATCAAAAAATCTTGGAATTGACAGGAAAATTCGAGAGTTGAAAACTAGAATTTCAGTAGTAGCAGTTATTTATTTTCAACAGACGCAAAAGAGATACAAGATACCAAGTTCTACGTCCTTCAACGTATAATCCGTTTCCAGAGAGAATTGAAAGTCGGAAGATACCTTTGGAAAATCCTGTTGTTGATAGTTCGAAGGAGCGGTCTACTGCCTAGAGAATCTCTGCAAGAGTGTTGGAGCGAATGCCACGAAATGCTTCCTTCGTCTTAGGAGTGAAGTCAAAGTTACAAGAACGAAGTCCCGGAAGTATGGTGGATGGTACAACACCAGTGTTGCCAACTCTGCCGGAGCAAAAATGACTAGAATCAAAGCGAAAAGTGGCTAGAAATAGCTAAAAAATGATTTTCAACTAAGAGAAAAATAAATAACTCATAACTGATTCCAATAGTAAAATAAAATTTTTGTTTTAGCCCCGTTTTTGTGGAATGCCTGTCCTAAAAGAAATGAATTGTGACGTCACATGAAACTGCTTTCCTGCGTTGTCGACATCCAGAAAGTCGTTTGTGACGTTTTATTTCGCTGCCGCATGTCGTCTGTTTTTAAAAAGGCCACGTTGGTGAAATTTTATACCCTCAAGTTTGCGCATTAGAAAATAAATTTAAATAACATTTAATAATGCAAATGGAAAAGTACAGCTATGAGTGTGCGGAACGGGCTGTGTGGTTAACAACTGCTGAAAATGGCTAGAAACGGCGAGAAATAACAGACAGAATATGACTAGAAATAGCCAGAAATTACTTAAAACAAATAGAATATGGTTAAAATAGCTAGTAGTAGCTTTTTCAAAAATTTGTGGCTAGTTTGGTTCTTAAAGTGGCCAGATCGCGCTACAAAGTGACTAAGTTGGCAGCCCTGTACAGCACCCCACTGATTAACGCTGTTCTTCGAAAGAAAAGAACTCTGTTTTTAGTCTTGGTACACAAATTGAAATAAACTAATAGCACCTTGGTCTCCAAAAAATTCCAGAGGGTTCTTCATAAGCTGTTTTACACACTGCGATAAGCGAAAACGCTGTGGCTTTTGTGAAATTTTCAGAAAAAATTCTTAAACATGGATCTGAGCTGCAAGATTTTCGAAGAGTGACACACTTTGCGAAAATTTCCGATTTTTAAGAATTTTTTCTAAAAGTTTTGAAACTGATACAGATTGGCCTGTCTTCGCAGTATGTAATACAGCTTGTAAAGAGACATTTTCAAAATTTTGAAGTGCCTGGCATAATTAGTTTATTTGTAATTATGTACCAAAATCACATGATTTTTTCGAATAACACCGTTAAACAAATCAGCAACAACTTGTGGTGTAGATTGCCAAGAATAGCTCTGCAAAATGGCGAATGGATTCTGCAGAAAATGTCGCTGCTCATTTGTGAAAGCTGGTCCACTATGCATGTCTGTCACGTTTTTATGTTGTTCGTTGAAGATTTTTACCCACCTTGCCCTTATTCTATAAGGAAAAACACATTTCTACAAGGCACTTGAAAACTTGCTTCATGATACCTGACACATTCAATCTTTATCCAACCACGTCCGTTTTTCCTGTTTTGAAAGCATCATGACAACATTGCATACATTAGACGGTCAGTTAACACGAGGCTCTCCTCCTCTCATCAGTGTGCATGTGTGTAATGTTGGAAGGGAGAGACCATTTGTTCTGAGATAAGGTAGTACGTATGTAACGTGTGGTGCATTATTTGGTTCCGTTGCCTGACACCTCTACAGCCGTGTTACCAATATTAAAGTTCCAACCCTCGTACAAAAGTACCTGAGCAAAATTCAAAGTCACGATTTGTTACGTTTTAATGTTATTCTGAAACGGGATAAATTCAGCCCTAGCGGTGTAAGCACGAAACGTATGCGGTCGGCTGTACACGTTTTGTAAGTAAACCGCATAATATCGAAAGCCGTGAAATACTCGTGAAATACATTTGAACGTGTCATGAAACTTCCAAGTCACCCTCTAGCAGTTTTCTTAATAAGTAAATCGAAGTAAACTGGGTTGTTTCAAAAAATCATGGGCGGCAACAGGTCATCATCTGTTGCTGCTGCCCATGATTTTTAAGATCATGGGCGGCAGCAACAGGTGATGACCTGCTGCAGCTAATGATCTTTTACCTTTGCATGCCTGTCTTACATGCATGTAAGAGATCTTTAAGATGTGATTAGACTGATTTTTGGATACATCTCTAGTCTTCACATATTTTCTTTAACTTCGAAATCTTCATGCATTCAGAATATCATTGGATAACATTATGATTGAAAAAAAAAAATCATTTAAAAACCATCAACGCGATTCTATGCAGGAAAATATTGCACATGCGCTATAATATCCGAGAATTTTTTCCACGATAATTTGATCGTTTTTTTCTGGACTTCTTTAAATTCATAGACTTTTTTTTTCCACTGCGCTCAATTACCTTGATTGCGCGTTGACCCTTAAGTGACAGTCACAATGAAGTCACGAGCAGTCATTGTGACGTCGATGTGTAGTCACTGTGAGGTTGATATATCCTACTCTCTTGATTTCACAATTTAATCACAGGGTGACCATAAAGTTACCGTTAGGGGAAAAAATGTCAAATGATCAACCCCCCCCCAAAGAAAAATGTGGTGCTCCACCCAACTTGAGTATACGGAACTCCCTAATGGAATTCCGGTTCCTACGAAGCGATACGAACCAACGCCCCCTAGAGAGGAAAGCCGCGGCGCTTACTTCTGACGTCACACCGAGTAGGTAAAGCAATGCGTTTCCATTGGGTTTCTCCTCCCTCCCGCGCGCGGGAGAGAGTTCATTATTATAAGTTAAATTTTTGGATTTCTTTTTCTTTTTCAAATATTATTTTATAAAGCAAGAATCTGTGCGTTTTTATTTATCTACTAGCTGAAGTACCCGTCGTTGACGGGTTAGTACTGAATGCAAATTTCTAAAATGCAAGAACTTTCATCAGCATTGTAGGAGTACACAGAATGGATGGAGTATGTTGCCAAAGTAAAGAAAGCGAAGTTATAATTTTTATGTATTGTTAAAATATTACAGGTTAAGAGAGTCACTAAGTAATATCACTTCATTCGCTTGAGTCGTAATTATGTGATGCGCGAACGAATATTTACGAATATAGATTTTGAGATTTTGCGAAAATTATTTCTAATCAACATCTTTGAAAAATTGGAAGCCTAGAATTTAAGTTGAGTGACAACCTATCATGTCACCCAAATTCGTTTCATTCCCTGCAGTCTTTATTTCGTGATGCTGGAACAAAATTTCAGCATTTTAAAACGATTTTCGCAAAATCTCAAAATCTAAGCAAATTATTTTTAAAATTCAACGCCTATAAATTAAGATTAGTAACTACCTATCATATCACTCAATTTCGTATCATTCGTATTAGTCGTTATTACGTGATGTTTGAAGAAATATAAAGGTATTTTGAGAGAATTTTCACAAAATCTCAAAATCTAATAAAAATGTTTAAAAAATTGGACTCCTATAGTTTATGTTGAGCAACCATCTATCGTGTGTCCAAATTTCATATCATTCGCTTTAGTCGTTATTACGTAATACGGGAACAAAGATTCACTCAGTTTTAACTGATTTTCACAAAATCTCGAAATCTGATGGATTTTTTTTAATTAGATGCTTATAGTTTAAGGTGAGTGACCACCTATCCTTTCACCAAATATCATTTTTTCACCTTTGCAGTTATTACGTGATGTGCGAACACAAATTTACGCAGTTTGAAATGATTTTCGCAAAATTTCAAAATCCAATCGGGATTTTTTAAAAATAGGACGCCTATGTTTTAAGTTGAGTGACCACCCATCATGACACCCAATTTCATATCATTCGCTTCAGTCGTTTTTACGTGATGCTTGAACACAAATTTATGCAGTTTGAAAGGATTTTCGCAAAATCTCAAAATCCAATCAAGATTTTTTTAGAGTTCGACGCCTATGTTTTAAGTTGAGTGACCACCTATCATGACACCCAATTTCATATCATTCGCTTCAGTCGTTTTTGCGTGATGCTTGAACACAAATTTACGCAGTTTGAAACGATTTTCGCAGAATCTGAAAGTCCAATCAAGATTTTTTAAAAATTCGACGCCTATGTTTTAAGTCGAGTGACCACCTATCATGTCACTCAATTTCATATCATTCGCTTCAGTCATTTTTACGTGATGCTTGAACACAAATTTATGCAGTTTCAAAGGATTTTCGCAAAATCTCAAAATTCAATCAGGATTTTTTAAAAATAGGACGCCTATGTTTTAAGTTGAGTGACCACCTATCATGACACCAAATTTCATATCATTCGCTTCAGTCGTTTTTACGTGATGCTTAAACAAAAAAAGCGTCACGGACAGAATGACAGAATGACAGAATGACAGACAGACAAACTTTTTTTTGAGGGTCGCATCGGATTCCCGGGTGCTTGAAACGGATAGAAATCGCAAAATATTTGAATTCAAAGAAATGTACAGACAAAAGTCTAATTTTATTTATATAGATTTATTGTACATAAGTGCTATTAATTTCTTGAACATTTGCTAAGGTTTGATACATTGTTTAGAGATATGTTCACAAATTTATAAGGTTCAATAGTTTAATAAGTTGTGATATAAATTAATTTTTTGGAAATTCTCACCCCCCTGTCCCAAATTAGTTACCTTTTTCTCATTCAAAAATTATTACAATGATAAGATCCCCCCCCCCCCCCCTCCAAATATTTTTCATAAAAAACGACTAATAATTCCTTGAACATTTTTATGATGGAATCTTTGATCGCTTTGTGGATAAAATTGAAAGTTCTTCTTGATATACCCATGGTACATTTGAAAGTTCTTGAGAAATTTGAAGTTCAGCTCATCGAGTGGATCTTTATACACTAATAACGATCAGGCCTTGATTACCGCGCAGGCCAACTAGGCTCCGGCCTGGAGCCACCAGTTTTAGGGGACCCAAAAATTATTAAAATGGTTTGTTCTAAAGCATAGGTTCCCAACCTTTTTTGAACTGGCGCCCCCTTTTCTAGTGAATATTTCAATACCGCCCCCCCCTCCCACTCCAGAGAAATAAGAGCGTACCTAATGCATGGTGAAAACAAGAATTAAAGGAAAAAAAAAAAAAAATTACTAATAGATAGAATATTGTTGGAATTGAAACTGTACTGAATTTCTTCATTTAAAAAAGAGGAATAAAT
Source organism: Cheiracanthium punctorium (assembly GCA_038373885.1). Lineage (NCBI taxonomy): Eukaryota > Metazoa > Arthropoda > Arachnida > Araneae > Cheiracanthiidae > Cheiracanthium > Cheiracanthium punctorium. The sequence continues at coordinate 11,566 of JAWZYV010000782.1, read as the reverse complement.
AGTTTTAGAGAGGTACTTTTAGTTAGAGGTATCTCTTTCTCTCAACAGCGAAGTCTCATATCGAAATATGTGAATTTTCGCACACGTAATAGAAATGAATTATCAGAGTGATTTTTGAGTCTTTTTTTGGACTATATTTGGTTAATTTTCCCACGCCCCTTTGTGCCATATCAACGCCTCCTAATTTTCTCTGGGTCTTTTACCGCCCCCCTGAAAGCCTCAAACGCCCACAGGGGGGCGTTATTGCCCACGTTGGAAACCTATGTTCTAAAGGAAGTATTCCTAAAGGAAATGAGTAATGCGCTAAATTTTTAACAGTAAGGAAAATAGATAAAGAAATGCACTTTGACAACACATACCGCTGAGCAAAAGGGTTTGATTACACTATATGCGGGGATAAAACAAGCATCTTGTTAAAATACCAAAAATTCCACCATAAGAGTATTTGTTGACGTAACGTCATTTGATTCTAAAGCGGAACTTCTACATTAAGAGCTGAAAATTCGTGAGCTTTAAGCGAAAACTTTTTGTACACGAGAGAGTTTGAAACTAAAGTGCCTCTCCCCCCTTATATATGAAATTGCGAAGCAATACCGGTATCTCATGATTGTAATTTATAAGTGATATTACTAACAACAAATGACCGCACAGGAGCCCCGCAAAAGTGCTAGGCCTAGGGCCTCCGAATGTCTTAGTCGGGCTCTGATAACGATGGAGCAAAAGCAGCTCAGTTCTTAATTCAATTCCATCGCTCTTTCGGAAAAAAAGCCTCTAAAAAAAGAAATCTCCTGTTTTGGAGTCTTTTTCCTCTTTTCGCATAAAAAAAAGTGTGCTTGTTTCGGAAGGAAGATAAGGGTCGTTATCTTTTCTTGCTCGCAGCCTTTCAAAATGCAACAAGGAGAAATGACAAAAGAAAGGACTTTTCGGGTTTCATTTTTTAACATAAGCGTACCGTCAGGGGTGCCCGTGCCCGCTCAAACTTTGTACAGAAAACCATCCATTTTAAAACTCCGCTATTTTTAGTCTTAAATATGTTATGTGCCCCCTAAAAATATCTGTCAATCTTATGCGTTTATTATTCATTTATTTATTTTTTCGTTAAGAAACTATTTGAAAGTACAGTGAAACCTCCGTAAGTTGGACACCCGCGGTTCCCTCAAAAAGTGTCCAACTAGAGGTATATTTCTATTTTATGGACACGTTCCGCCCCCCAGAAAAGTGTCCAACTTAGGAAGGTGTCCAAGTTATGCGGCTTGTCTAACTTGGGAGGTTCTATTCATATAAATCAAATTAAAATGGATGTCTTTTTTTACTTCCTTGTACGTAGTATAAGGAAGTAATGTGATCCCGAAAAATTTTGGGGGCCAAATTTCGAACAAAACCGATTTTGACTACCTCTAAATTTAATTTTAAGAATTTTTTCGATGCATCTCATCGTAGGCTAGCATGCACGATCCTATTAACGCGTCTGCAACTCATTTTGACCAGCGGCGAGTCTATTGTGGTCAGTTTTTCCATGCCGTCTGTACGTACGTACGTATGTTCGTACGTACGTACGTACGTACGTACGTATGTATGTAACTCGCATATCTCAAAAACTATTGGTCGTAGAATGTTGAGATTTGATATTTAGGATTGTTCTATGATCTAGTTGTGCACCTCCCCTTTTGGTCGCAATCGAATGTATAGTTTATGTACAGGACCGCCCAAAAGATTCGAAATACATTACGCTCTATGGGCCGAAATTCATTAAACTCGCTTAACTCAAAAACTATTAGGCGTAGAATGTCGAAACTTCATATTTTGGATAGTTGTAACATCTAGTTGTGCACCTCCCCTTTCGGTTCCATTCGACTGGATAGTTTATCTACAGGACCGCCCAAAACATTCGAAATACATTACGCTCAATGGGCCGAAATTCATTAAACTCGCATATCTCAAAAACTATTAGGCGTAGAATGTTGAAACTTTATATTTAGGATTGTTGTAACATCTAGTTGTGCACCTCCCCTTTCGGTTCCATTCGACTGGATAGTTTATCTACAGAACCGCCTAAAAGATTCGAAATACATTACGCTCTATGGGCCGACATTCATCAAAGCGTTTTTTTAGAGGTTTTGGGCTATTTCAAACGACTCAGGAGTGATATATGCTGTAAAGAGTTAGAAAATGAATTTCTCCATTAAAAAAAAGTGTCTTTATCATTTATAGTTCTGCTACAGGAACACTCAAAAGATTTCCAATACATTACGGTCAATGGCAATTTTAGGGGCATTCATCCATTTCAAGCACAATACCGTCCTACCACATAAGTTAGGTAATGGTCCGACCACGGTCACGTGCCTCCCTCAAGAACTATGCCAAAAGTCGCCAAGCTTGGCGACTTTTGGTGTACGTGTGTGCATATTATTTAACTTTCAAATCTCAAAAACTATTATGAAATTTCATATATAAGAATGTTGTAACATCTAGTTGTGCATCTCGATTTTTGGTTCCAATCTACTGGAGAGTTTATTTACAGGACCACCGGAAAGAATTTCAGTACTTTAATGTCTATGGACATTTTCAATATAATACAACTGTAGATAGTCATTGTTTGGTACATGCCCAAAATCTCGCCGTCTGTCCTCGACCTTTGCGAGTTTTGGCGAAATATCGCCAAATTTGGCGATAGTCAGTCATTGGGTCCATTCCCAAAGTATCGCCATTTGTCATCGTTCTTGGCGAGTTTTGGCGAAATATCGCCAAATTTGGCGATAATCTGTCATTGTTTGGTTCATGCTTAAAATCTCGCCAAATGTCGTCGACATTGACGAGTTTCGCCGAAATATCGCCAAATTTGACGCCAAAAATTATTTCGTATTTTGTATAACTCTAAAACTTTAACCCGTAGAATTTTTTAACTTTTGTATTTAGAACTATTGTAATATCTAACTGTTTTTCAATATCTTTTTTGACAGCAATCGACTGAGAATTTATTTACAGGGTGAGCCAAATGACTTTGAATACATTGAGGTGTATGGATGCATTCAATACATTGAAAGTCTGTGGTCAATGACTACGCTTTGGCTATCCCCAAAATCTCGCTGACTATCTCAAGTTTGTCGGCTTTTGGTGAAATATCGCCAAATAAAGTGTCAGAAGGAAATCTTTCAAATTGAACTCAGCTTGGCGATATCGAAATATTTGGTTGGAAATCGCTAAACCTTACTATTATTGATATTTTATCTCTTTCAAACAAATAAATTTAGAGGAAGTGCGTCGAAAATATTTTTGATCTAATGGACGTGCAAGGAAGTCATGTGTTGGACACATCAGATTTTTTTATTTTCAGATAATGCTCTCATGCTGTATTTCAGAAGTTGTTCACGTCTCTGTAGAAAGAGGAAAGAATACCCAACAGGAGGATCATATGCAGGATAGTTGTTGAGATAATAAATCCAAATGCTTTAAGCAACTGGATTATTTTAAATTCGCCGAAAACTTTCTTGAATTTTAGTCTAATAAAAGTTTTCGTGTGGATTTCTTTTTTTTTACATCTTTTTTTTTTAAATAAGGAATCTTTGAACATCTTCGATAAATAATTTTTAAACATCGTCAGAGGCTAAATTATGTAAATATTTCTATGATAATATATTTATAATAAATTAACTAAACAGAAATGTCATCACAATAGTCCAGAAGGGCAAAGGCTTGCTACACCTATTCAAATCTTCTGAACTATGGGCCCCGGGATGTAGAATTAGGGATGTATGCGAGACAAAACGAGACAGGTATTTACAGATTTTATGCGAGACGAGACAGACGTTTTCATCATTACAATATAGGAATTTTGCGAAACGGGACGAAGCTTTACAGCTGAAGAAATGAGATGAGTCAATTTTCCGTGACTATATCCCTGTCAAATGGAGTTAGCCTGATTCGGGTCCTTTAGTGTTTAGTTCCCCAACCCAAGTGATCTTGGTACTCATTTTATCGACTCATTTAAGGGATGAAAATCTGAGTCAATCTTGCGCAGCCCAAGGATTGATCTCTGGACTTGTGGCATGGAAGAAGGATCAATTACTCTAATTGACTTTCTTGACACTTTTACAAATGTTGTCATCCCTTCTGACTCGAAAGCGGCACTTTACTCGATTGAATCTCTCTCTGTATAGCCCTTCTACTAGTGATAATTTAAAGTGTCAAGATTCGATTCGCAGACTTCATCAATTAGGTAAAACTGTAGTCCTCCAGTGGTTTCCAGGTCAGTGCGATATTGCAGGGAACGAACGGGCCGATGTTTTGGCCAAAAGAGCTACAAAAATTTAACAGATTCTAAATAAACCAGTATCTTTCTCTAGTTTAAAAAGGAATTATAAGGTTAAAGTTTTCCACTAATTTCTATCTACAATTAACAGGAAGAACCAAAAGCAAAGAGTGGAAAAACCTTCGACATGACACCTTCGACTGGCCGCGTTGCGAAAAGGTAGTGCAGTCTCGCCTCTACACTGGGCATGACTGCCTGGCCGCGCACTTACAGAGCTTTGGACTGGTTACTGATTCCTACTGTTTGGTCAATCTGCAATAGTCATCTGATCATGGATGGCAACCACATCTTGCACTGCAGTGCCCTACTCAAGCCGTCATCTACCGACCGATATTGGGACGCGAGAGAGCACTTCAGGAAGTAACTTTTCTTTTTCTTCTTGTTTGTGTTCATTTCTATTTTTTACTGTCAACCCACTGTCATTGGAAAAAAAAAAATACTATGAATACACTATTAGAGAACTTGCATTTTCATTCCTTTGACGAAGATTTCTGAAATACTTTGGAATTCTTTGGCATTAATAAAATAGCAAAGCAAGTATCCCTTTGAATCTTTACTCCAAGCAACCTTACATTGTTTCTTGTCTGCCCTGATCATGAATATTTATAACTTCTAACTAAACCATACCAATATTTCAAAACAAAACAAGTTCAACATCCAGTTCTCCTTGTAGACGTCTCGTACGAAAGAGTCAATCCAACAACGCAATACTGAAACACAAACACGTTCACGCAACAACAAAGTCCTTCCGTACTTCCATCCTGTTAATAGAACATAAAATATCTTCAAATTGTATAAGTACGTATGTTTGCGGACACACAAGCATGTGTTCGGATATTGGCCGAGTTGAGAGAGAGCACTTTCCAGTAGCCACCAGTTCGAAAACTGGCGTGATTCAAGTCATTTCTGGAACGCAGCCCCCCCCCCCCCCATTTTCGTCATCTTTCATTTCATACTTTCGGCCAATGCAACTGGTGAGAGATACACGAAAGGCACCGTTTGATTAAATCTTCACGCGAATTTCTGTTGTGGTTTGTTCTCTGCCTTGGAAAACAAGTGGAACACACAGAGAAATGCCTCCTCGCGTGATTGGGCCGGGTGGGTTGGTTAGTGTTCTCTTGGTAAATGAGTTGGTGCCGGGGCAGAATGTTAAAGGCAGTTATATTCCGTGTGGAGTGACAGTTGTGGCTCTGGATGAATGATGTGTGGAAATAGGGAGTTTTGTTTCGACAACTCGCGTGATGCTGCCCGGCGAGCGAATCGAGATTAAACCAAGAAAATTGAGATGTAGCGGGAGGGTAATTAATTTCTCCAGGAGTCAACTTATCAATCAAATAGTTTACAGGCTGAGGAGGGGGGGGGAAAAGTAAAAAGTTGTTGATTTTTGATTGCATTGTTATGGATCGCCGTCCTAATCAGTAACAGGTGGGATAAGAATTCGCTTCTTTATCAAGCTTGGCAACAGCGGACTCAATTCATCACGAAGATTGAGCACTTCTTCCTCGACTTGCATTTTGAATTAAGGGTGTTGTTCGAAGAAACGGAATCTCCTTCACGGACTTTATACACAAAGGAAAATAAAATAATTGCTCCAGGGAGTTGAAAAATTCAGGGTGATTCTTCATTAAGTTGCTCAATGCACCGGAATAAATAAAACAACATTGTCTTTTATGAAACTTTTTGAAAAAATTCTTCGGCATGGCACAGCAAAAATTTTTGAAGAGTGGCACATTCCGCTAAATTTTCGATTTTTAAGAATTTTTTCTGAAAGTTTCGTACCTGATACAGGTTTATTACTGTATATGATGCAGCTTGTAAAGAAAACTATGAAGGGCTTAAAATAATTAGTTTATTTGTATTTATGCACCAAAATCACATGATTTTTTTAAATAACCATTAGGATTTCCAATTTTCGTTAAAACGGGGGTTACACATGTGTGTGAGACAACAGTAAACACTCTGTTACTGTTGTCTCACTCACATGTGTGTGAAATTGGTTGAAAATCGAATTATTACTTCTGTTTGTATTGTTTAGGACAAAATTAATTGAAAATAATAAATAACTGTACGTAAATATTAAGAAATTTTAAAATTAAAAAAATTCTTTTAGATCTAATTTAGAGGGCGAATGTACAATATCAGTTTAAAACAACATTGCTGCGCATTGATCTCATTAATATTTTTATTTATGCACATCTAAACTAACGACAGGTGAAATTAAGAACTTATTAAATATTTTTGGAGTAGTAATCAGTAGCCTACCGGAGCGCCCCCCTCCCCTGGAGAACTCTATTAAGCCCGCAGAGGCTATTAAATTTATTTTATTTTATAAAATTTGTGTATCTTACAATTCAAAAGTCGATCAATGTAACCATTTAAAACAAAAATGTTATTAATTATTTTTTGTTAACTGTGTTTATTTATATAAACTATAACAATTCTATATTTTTTTGACATCCAGAGGAGGGAGGTGGGACCTGCGGGGAGGGGAGACTCCCATTGGTACGCTACGCTACTGATAAGGAATCGGACCAGAGACAGGGTAACATTATGGCTTTGAAATTCAAGACCATCCTGTATACTAGGGTAATAGGCACGTTAAATTGGCGTGACCCTATGCCTTCTTCCTGGATTGGCATGAGAGATACGCTACTGAAAATTTGAAATTGCTCCACTATTCTCGTTTGTTTTGTTGCAAATACCTTTCTGCTCGTAGTTCAACGAAAAAAATTTTAACAAATTAATTTATTATTATTAAATTAATTAATATATAAATAATAATTTCTGTATTTTATTGTTCAAAGAAGTAGTATTTATTTATGTTAATATCATGAAGAAATTCTCGTAGTGTCTGAACTACAAGATAGTATAAAGAAAGCAGAATTTGTTTTACGATAACTTCGATATCATTGGTTCTCTCTCCCTCACTCTTTTAGGCTTTCATCTCAGTTATTCCTATGTACAAGTTTATCTTTATTTCGAAATACATATAATTTTACAGCACAGTATTTAAACAGTCACAAACGACCACGTGTTAACAGGATTTGAATTACACTGTCCAAAATATATCTGTAAATTAACGGAAAAAGGACTGGATGTCCGTTCTGTTTATTATTTTTTCGTTTTCTGGACTTGTAACTTTCCGTTTTACCAAAACTGCGAAATAAAGTAGCTCGGATCGAACCCTGAGCCTACAGACCGGGAGACAGTTGTTGTAACCACTAGACACTACACGAGTGGTTCTGCATTGGCCAAAGGGTGAACGGAAGGTTATTTTAGTTTCCTTGTGGGAGAGGAATTCGTGCGTTGCACGATTTAAAATTTAAAATTCGAGATAAAGTATTGTCCAGTTATTACTAACATAGTAAAATTATTGGATGAGCAAGAAAATAATTTCGATTTTCACGAATGTATGTAATTAGTAAAAACATTTACTCTTTAGCTATTTGTCACATCGGTTTAGATTTTCATACTTGCTGCAAACACTGAAAATCGGAAAAGAAATACATGTGCTACTAGAGCAGCCACACATTCACTGCCGATTAAAAAAGTATTAGAGTAGAAGCGAAATTTCTTATTTCGATTTTATATATATGTATATAGTTTTTAATAATAAATAATTCACGTAGTGAATAATATAAAATTCATATTCATTTCAAATTGCGTGTTTTTCGAAAAATTAACAAGTTATTTACAAAACGTAAATAGTAAATTTAATTTACACTCGTAAATCTCACGCGCTGGCATGGGATCGGCAGCTAAAGCGAGGGTGTTAATAAATGCTCAAAAACCATTGAATAAATGTTGAATTTGTTTGTAAATTTCGTGTTAACCATTTCCCTAGAAACAACTAGTTCTGAAAATGTTCAAAAAACTTTTTTTTTTTTTTTTTTTACGTTCAAAAGGCGTGTTTTTAACGTCTTCTGAACTAGTTGTGCTATTAGGGTTCTACTTTTAATTTTTCTGATTTTTCATGCAAAGCGTCACCCAGTGGACATTTTTTGAACTAATCCCCCCCTCCCCCCCCCACGAGCCCCACGACCATCCAAGGTACATCCATATACCGTTGAGATGCAACCGTCACAGGGAATTAATTATCACCCTTCAAGGACCCTAATTTGGTCAGTACTGCAGAACCTACTATACCGTTTTTTCGTTAATGAGTGTGCGGTGGCGCATGATAGAGCACACCATGTCTTCCATCCATCGTCAGAGGTTACATGTGATTAGGCTTAAAAGCCACAGTTCCATTGGCGCTTTACAATCACCTCATGCCTAAAGGCTAATAAACACTACGGAAGCTCGTAATTGGCACCATGTGCTATCACTTTTATATATTTTCACTTTATAGTGATATCTGATTCACTTACGTAGTAGCTATATATATATATATACATGGCGTCCTAAAAACGTCGGAACACACTTTAATCCTTTATCTATAGGAGATAAGAAGGCAGTGCAAATTGGGAAAATGTTCAAAATAAGGTGGGGTAAAAAGAAACTCGCTAAGAAAAAAAAAACTCTTTTTAATTTTCAAAATGTTACCCTTTTTTAATTTGTACAGGGCCTCCGTACAAAAAAATTTCAAATTAGTAAAATGTGCCCCATACGCTAATGTGATGATAATGAAAATTTGAGAATTATATCCTAAAAAGTATCCGAGGTGTGAAGATAAATATATGCTGACTTAAGCCACTTTCAATAGCTCTCGAAGGGAAAAAAAAATTACGTCAGATGATCGTATTTCATGGGCCATACAGAAATTACGAAAATAATTTTTTCTTCTCCCCTCTCTTCGTTTACATCGAAATTCAAGTGTTGTCCCCGATTATATCTGCTTATAGATACCTCTCATACGTTTTATTAAGAAAGGCTGATGTATTTGTGCATCATCTCATTAGTGTATGGGGCACACTTGGGATTTTTTGTACGGAGGGATCATATACAAATTTAAACTGTGTAACTTTTACAAATCAACGAGAGGAGTCTTTTCTTAACGTAGGCTTTTTTTTAATGACTATGTCATTTTATCTCTCAACACCCTTTATTGAAAAATGTGTCCCAAAAATGAGATTAAAAAAGCGACAGAAAAGTATGCGCCATAATTTTATATGTATTTAAATACTATTAATTTACAACAGCTTTAATCTATTGTTACACGTAGAATATGCTTCACATGTATTTTGTACATGTATTTAAATAGTATTACTTCACAACAGCTTTCATCTATTGTTACAATATTTCGTAAGCTGCAGAATATGCATCCCATGTATTTTTCTATAAATAGGTTACAATCATAAAAATTCCAACATAGGGTTACCAGGCGAAACACACGAAAGAGGAGAGATAAAGTGACATAATTAATATCGTTTTAATATGGCAATAATGAAACTAAAAAATTAGGGGGGGGGGGTTCAGGGTAATCTCCCCCTGACGAGGCTCGAACAGCCGAGTTTTTTTTTTTTTTTTTTTTTTATTATTATTATCTTATTCTGAACATTTTTTTTCAATTTACATTGCCCTCTTATTTCTAATAGAAAAAGAATTAAAGCATGTTTTCACCTTCTCGGAATATTTTTTTTTCTTAGCAACAGGTCAACTTCACGCTTTCTAAAACTCATAACGCATTTTCCCAACAAATATAGAAAAAAAAAGTCATCGTTTCAGGAAAAAAAAAAAAAAAAAGCATACTGAAGAGAGCCACCAATTAGTTGACAGCTGTCTGAGATATCTGTGGGCTTAGAGGCGCAAGGAATGCCACCTTGACCTCAGACCGATGCATCTTGAGCGCAAACTGGCAGAGCGTGAGCGCAGCCTATTGAAAAACAGCTAACTTACGAATGTTTTCTCTAACTGTATAGAAGTCTGCCAGTTTATGACAACTTAAATGCATAGTCTCTTTGGAAATGTAACTATTTGCGTTCTTTTAAAAAGAGATGTAGAAACAAACGGGGGAAGGCCTGAGTTGTGTTAGTCGGAATGAAAATTGAAAGCACTTGAAAGATCTACGAAAAAGTAAACGAGTGAATTAATTGGTAGTGCAGCTTATATAGAAAAGAAAAAAAAAAACTAAAACTGAATAAACTGTTTTTTAAAGCTCTCGTTAAGGCTGTTCTTCGAAAAAAAAGAACTCTGTTTTTAGTCTTGGTACACAAATTGAAATAAACTAATAGCACCTTGGTCTCCAAAAAATTCCAGAGGGGTTCTTCATAAGCTGTTTTACACACTGCGATAAGCGAAAACGCTGTGGCTTTTGTGAAGTTTTCAGAAAAAATTCTTAAACAGGGATCTGAGCTGCAAGATTTTTCGAAGAGTGACACACTTTGCGAAAATTTCCGATTTTTAAGAATTTTTTCTAAAAGTTTTGAAACTGATACAGATTGGCCTGTCTTCGCACTATGTAATACAGCTTGTAAAGAGACAGTTTCAAAATTTTGAAGTGCCTGGCATAATTAGTTTATTTGTAATTATGTACCAAAATCGCATGATTTTTTCGAATAACACCGTTAAACTTAAAAAAAGCTTTTTTGTTTTTTATTTCTAATACTAATTGAAAAGCTGTTTTCTTTCACTGGGAAATTCTACTTTTCTTAAGGCTGTTCCACTTGAAAATCATGCAACTTTTGAACTTCTTAAAATTTAATTGCGCTAGAGACTATGGACAATTTAAAACGTTTCTTTACAAGTTGCACTGTGACTACTGGACCTACAGGAGTTCGGAAACTGTCAGGAAAAAAAGTTCTGAGCAGACGAATTTTTGAAATATTTCCCTAAACAGGTAACGCCTCGGCTCATTTTTGAATGCAATTTTTGTGCTAATATTTTTTTCTGAAAGTTGCACCAGACATACAGCTTTACTGTTAGTGTCAGTCCATAGTGCATTTGGGTGAAGAAACACTAATAATTTTTTCGAATGTTTAACATCATTGATTTGTTTTTTAACGGTGTTATTCGAAAAAATCATGTGATTTTGGTACATAATTACAAATAAACTAATTATGCCAGGCACTTCAAAATTTTGAAACTGTCTCTTTACAAGCTGTATTACATACTGCAAAGACAGGCCAATCTGTATCAGTTTCAAAACTTTTAGAAAAAATTCTTAAAAATCGGAAATTTTCGCAAAGTGTGTCACTCTTCGAAAAATCTTGCAGCTCAGATCCATGTTTAAGAATTATTTCTGAAAATTTCACAAAAGCCACAGCGTTTTCGCTTATCGCAGTGTGTAAAACAGCTTATGAAGAACCCTCTGGAATT
>JAWZYV010000781.1:0-45833 GCA_038373885.1 Cheiracanthium punctorium | reverse complement strand
CACTAAATTTCGTGTCATTCGTATTAGTCGTTATTACGTGAAGTTTGAAGAAATCATAATTGAACGTATTTTGAGAGAATTTTCACAAAATCTCAAAATCTAATAAAAATGTTTAAAAAATTGGACTCCTATAGTTTATGTTGAGCAACCATCTATCATGTGACCAAATTTCATATCATTCGCTTTAGTCATTATTACTTAATGCGAGAACAAAGATTCACTCAGTTTTAAACGATTTTCGCAAAATCTCGAAATCTGATCAATTTTTTTTAATTAGATGCTTATAGTTTAAGGTGAGTGACCACCTATCATTTCACCAAATATCATTTTTTCACCTTTGCAGTTATTACGTGATGTGCGAACACAAATTTACGCAGTTTGAAATGATTTTCGCAAAATCTCAAAATCTAGTCAAGATTTTTTTTTAATTCGACGCCTATGTTTTACGTTGAGTGAACACCTATCATGACACCCAATTTCATATCATTCGCTTCAGTCGTTTTTACGTGATGCTTGAACACAAATTTACGCAGTTTGAAAGGATTTTCGCAAAATCTCAAAATCCTATAAAGATTTTTTGAAAATTCGACGCCTATGTTCTAAGTTGAGTGACCACCTATCATGACACCCAATTTCATATCATTCGCTTTAGTCGTTTTTACGTGATGCTTGAACACAAATTTACGCAGTTTGAAAGGATTTTCGCAAAATCTCAAAATCCAATACAGATTTTTTAAAAATTCAACGCGTATGTTTTAAGTTGAGTGACTACCTATCATGACACCCAATTTCGTATCATTCGCTTCAGTCGTTTTTACGTGATGCTTGAACACAAATTTACGCAGTTTGAAACGATTTTCGCAAAATCTCAAAATCCAATCAAGACTTTTTTTAAATTCCACGCCTATGTTTTAACCCTCCGAGCGGCCTGGAGTTTGCCTAGTGATAACTTCAAAAAAGTTCCAGTGTATGGGATCTTTATCTCTCGAAAATGCACAAGAAAAACCTGCTTCCCCCCATTTCCGCATGGAAGGCGTGGGGAACAAGGTAATTAACAAACTGCCGACGTGACAGCCTACCTACCGCCTGATAAATTACTTTGTATTGTAGGAGCACATGTCCGGTGAATCTGACCAACTGGTCTCCCTCACCTCTTTCCCCCCTAAATACTCGGGAATCTACGCAACGTTGTAGGAAACCAAAGTTCTTTTCTCGGTGGCTTACATGTACACTCACCCAGAGCCAGATTTTTGTCTGCTGAAGATTGGAAAAAGAGATATTTTGTTTTTTGCCCCCTCTCATAATGAGCAGGTAGTGAGAGTGACGCTTGTGCTCTAAAAATAGTAAAATTAGAGATTATCTTTTTACTATACTTCTTTATCTGAAAAATTTCTTTATAAAGTTTTAATAGAAATGAACGAAAAATAATATATCTAATGGGCCCCTTTCAAGATGAGGCCCTGGACACAGCCCTGATTTGCTCATGCGATAAGACCCCGTGTACATATTTTCAATAAAGTGTCCAATGTCAGATATATCCCATTCACCTGAACCTTATATAAGACGCTGTCCTTCATAAAATGTGCAAAGTGTTCCATATAATTATTATTATTTCTTATAATTTTTTCGAACTGTGCATTTTTTCATAAAAGTTTATACAGTTAGTTAGGAAAGAAAAATAGGAAATTTGGCTGTCACTCGATCATTTTGAAGTTATGCAAAAAAATATGACAGTTAAAAAGAGAGAGAGAGAGAGAGAGAGTATAATGTACTCGAGTGTAGGGTAATAAAGCTTTCATTTAAATTATCTCAAGCGTACGAGAAAAATAAAAATTAAAAATTCTTCGATGTTTCATTTAAAGGACTTGTTTAGTAAATTTGTTAAATGAAATATCTATATTAATCTTTGTTAGATAATAAACGTTTTCAAAGACCTTTATTTATGTTCTGCATATGCGAAAAAATTCCAAGAAAAATTAAGAGCACGAATCTGAGAAAGTAACACACCTAGGATTCATGCCATCTGAGATTTTTACCAAAAAATTCCCAGTTGTTATTAATCTTATTAATGTAGCAAATCCAGAATATTTTGTCTCAAAGTGAAGTTGTTCATCTTTTATGGCCCACTAAAAAAGCAGACCCGTAGCCAGATTTTCTATTCAGAGGGGCACCCTCTTTTTTTCAGGGAGGGGCACCCTAACGTAAGTGGGGTGGCATCCTATATTTTTTTGAATGATAACATTTTTATCTATATTTCTCTTCATTAAATAATAGCATAAGTTTATAATTAAATAAATTCTGAAAAGTCCAAACGGCTTCCAAGAAGTAAAAGTTCCTTGGCTTAAACAGAATGGATTTAAAGTTGTCATCTTTGGATAATATTTGGAAGATGAGAACACAAAACAAAAATGACAGAGTATTACAAAGAAAAACTTTGTATATATAAAACTTTGATATAAAACTTTTATAACTTTAGCTTATATACAACAATTTTTCAAAGCATCTGCATTAAACTTTTTTTTATGTGAAATTTTCTAGGGGGAGTGGGGCTCAGCCCCACCTGGCACCCCTTTGGCTACGGGCCTGTAAAAAAGTCCGTGCAGCACACAAAAGTGGGCGTTTTTCTCAGACATAGAAAATGCTGTGGTCAAAAACTCTTTGGGGGACAACTTGCCATGATATTTATTTCACATCTATAATGTTAGACGATAGAACTTCATGAAATATATGAGAAATCTGTGGCAGGTTATCGACGCAAAGTCACCGAAGGTCACAAAAACACACTTTTTTTTTTTTTTTTGGTCATTTTTAAGGCTTAACCATAGCTTGCACCTTCAAGTTTCTAAGGCAAAAGAGGTGTCCTTTGAAAGACATGATTACAACTTATAAAAAAATGCATGTATAGTTGACGCAAGTTGAATGCGCTTTTAGATTTATAAGACCAAAATCTGAAAATTTTCGATTTTGACTGAAATTTGAAGTTTCATAAATTCTTGCGGCAGAAGTTTATTGAAAGTAATTCTTTTGGATCGTTATTATGTGAATATATTGTATAATTTGAATGCTCAGCGCTTATACCAAGTTTTGCGCGCAAGATTAGGACCCACTGGCGCATTGACTTAAATTGAATTAAATGAATTTAATTCAATTTAAATTATCTATATTTAATAATTTTAGCGACTTAAATTGCTAAATTTAAGCAGGGCCTGATTATGACCAACAGGGGCCCCGGACATTGATGAATTTTGGGGGCCCCATCCATGAATTTTTTTTTATTTTTCAAAAAATTTTGATATAAAAGAAGACTATTTCAGAACATTTGAAATTGGGGGCCCTTTACAAAGTCCCGATTTTCCCATGCGATAATAAGGCTCTGAATTTTAGTATTTTTGGGGAAACGGGTGGATTTTCAAAATTTTAAGGTCGCCTACGTCTTCTCTCTATCATTTTGCGCATCTTTATGCAGTTAGAGGGAGTAATCAAAAGCGAAGCGCTGTTAATTTGTCAACGGTAATGGTTAAAAAAACATGAGTACAAATTTTTGTCAATTTTAAATGTATGACGTACAACTGGAGCCATTCCCACATGTAATCCAAAAAAAAAAAAATCCTTCGGAATTGGACCACTGAAATGCTTAATATATATTAATCCTTATATCAATGCTTTATTTAGGCGAAAAGAATTTATTAGTTTTAATATTCTTAAAAGAAGTAGAAGTTTAATAATTTCGAGAAGCTATTTCAAACGATTTAAAATCGCAAAAATTTGCAAACTATTTAGATTATGACATATAATTTGTTAGAGTTAACCTTTTAACTCATTTGGAACGCTTTCCTTCTTAGAAAAAGTCTGCATTTTAAATTAAGCCTTTCTGCTTAATAATTTGATTTTTTTTTTTTTTTTTTAAAGCCGAATACTGACAGCTTAGCAGTACGGGACTGATTTATAGCTATTATGCCAGACTTGGGGATCGTCGAGAATCTTTTTTTTCCCTACAATTTACACTCTTAAAAAAAAAAAAATCAGTTGATTACCAAGAAATCTCTAGGAAACAATGATTCCATTACTTGGAAAGTATTGTAATCATGAAAAAATTCGACTTCGAGACTTTGATGTATTTACACGTTTTGAGGTCTTCTGAATTCATTTATGCTGTTTTTACGAGATGTATGTGTATGTGTGTGTGTGTGTGTGTGTGTGTGTGTGTGTGTGAGTGAACACGATAGCTCCTAAACGGATCATTCGATTGAGCTCAAATTGGACATACATGTTATAAACCACCGTCGCAAGACCGGTATTGATTTTGGTGTATATAGGACTTATAGTTTTTCTACAGGGCTACGACAAAGATTTCTTTGACATTATAGTATATGGGGAGAAAGTCTTGAAAGTATGCTAGCGTTTAAATGGTGCATTCGATTGAGTTTCAATTTGGTATATATGTTTGAATTATTCATCGATTAAAATTTATTTAAATGCTTGGTAATGATCTAATCGTAAGTCTTCGGAAAGTCGAGTGGAGGCACTCCATATTTTTTTACTATGATGCCATAACTTTTCTTAGTATTACTACTAAATAAAGCCATGTTTGCCAATTGATTTACATTACTTTATTTAGCAGCAATACTAAGAAAAGTTATAGCATCTTTGTTTCAAAGAGATTTCTTAGTAATCCACAAAATTTTTTTTAGTGTAGGGCATCACCCAAAAGGATGTTATTTTCGGATCCGCAACTTTCGTCCGTATACAAGCCTATATACAGCTAGAGGAGCTGCGGACCCACAGATTTATCGTTCGCGTTTGCGCCATGTACATATAGCGGTTTTTGATCAGCCGAGATGTGAAAACGAATCCTTTCACTTTCTGCACACCAGGTTATTACAACTCCTTAAAAATTTATTTTAGGATGAATAGGAAAAATTAAATTACTTAATTAACTAAAACATTTTTCTAATTTATGTGTATTGAAAGAAGAAAGGGTTGTCACCCGATCGTTAACACTGCCAATATAGCTTTTGGGTCATCGTGAGACAATTGAGCTAGCTATGACAGCATATTTTAATATCCATAACGCTAGGTTCGAGTAAAAGTTTTCTGCATTTTTTCAGTTTCCGTATAGCTGGAATAATTTAAAATGCATGTGTAAAAAAAAAAAAATCATTACTTTCTTCGTCGTGAAGAACTGATACGCAGCTAGTTATAACATGTTATGTATATGTAAAAATAAATTGCTTGAAATTAAAATTAAACATTTAATAATTTTGCGATTTCTCAAAATAATCAAACGAAAATCCCCACCTCTCTCTCCATGTATTTATATATCATGGCTTTGATTTGCAACAGCGCTTCGATTTGAACTTCATATTTTAAACAATTACACTAAAATTAATCTTTATTTTTAAATTTAGCTAATTGGAAATTTTATTTATTTACTTTTTCGTCTATTTGGCAGCTTAGTTTAACCAATTGTTAAAGTAATCTCTATTCCCGTGTGATGAGCGGGTACATCAGCTAATATAGAATAAAAATAGAAATTAAAATTCGTATTGTTCAATTAAAAGCAGCAATAATAAAATAATAAATCGATGACAAACTGACGCTTCCGATGTGATCCGGTATAAATTTAAATGCCTCGAAATCTAAGATGAAAATTTTGGCTTTATACAAATTGTTCTATTTCTGTGTATTTCTTTACGTAACAATTTCTTTAATTCTTTACAGGTTGAAAAGTTTTTCTAGCATGTATACATATTTACATAAATGAACTGACACACACACACCACATAACATCAAAACAACAACAAAAGATCTTGCAGTTCAATGTGGGAAGTTAGTTTTTCTGGAAAGATGTTGTAGTTAGGGTAAAACTAAGACAGTGGAGGATCCTGAAAAGTTTCAACGGCAGGAGGCAATATACGAGAAATTTTGTAAGAAAAATGGATCTTCTTAAATTTAAAATTTTGATTAAATAATTCTTATCGTCTGAAACCAGGTTTAGGATGGTTGCTCTCATCATTCATTATTGAAAAGACGTTTTTGAGAAGATTCCTCTTCTATTACATGTGTAATTTCTTAGCGTGGATCTTTGAACACTCCGCTAAACCGGCAGATTATTCAAAGACCCATGCTAGGTGAGCAGGGAAACCACACAGATCATAGAGTGTAATGTAGTGCATTTATTGCAAGCCTGCACTCAGGGTATTTGCCAAGTCGGAATGCCTTGGTCGGAGGATTTTTTCAGGTGTTCTTCCGCGACTTCACGAGACATCTAACGAAACCGCCCGAAACCCTAGACCGTTAGATCGACTGCCCCGCGGTAGTCCAGAACCCTCGACTTTTACTCTTCAACCATCTACTATTTTCAGTCCCTTGTGCAATGGGCCATGGTGGGACCGAGACACACAGATCATCACCACTGAATCCAACTGGGATTTAATTTTATTTTATCTTAGACCACTGTTCTTTTCAACTAGTTATTTTAATTTTGTTTTAATCTTTAGGACGGAATACAGCTTTACTGATAAATTTGATCGCGCATTTAATCGTGTTACTTTTCTAGTAAAATCAAACTGAAACATCAATAACTGAGGACTAGTTTACAGCAATACAGTCTGGACACATACTCAACTTTCCTCACTATTTTTAGGAGGGCCCAGTGTCACTTTGCTTAAATATTTACCTTACATTTCATTGTTTACATGAAAAATACTATAAGGACGTTTTGGCTTCTAACTATGTTTCAAGAATATTATTTTTATCATTCCAATTTTAATGAACTAACGCATTATGTAGAAGTTGTCTTTACTTTATTTTATAACACCAGGCAGCTTCTACATAATGCATTAGTTCATTAAAATTGGAATGGGAAAAATAATAGTCCGGAAACATAGTTGGTTGCCAAAACGTCCTTATAGTAAGTATTATTGATGTAAACAATGAAATATAAGATAAACATTTAACCTAAGTGACATTGGACTCTCCTAAAAATAGTGAGGGAAGTTGAGTACGTGTTCCGACTGTCTTGTAATTTAGTCCTCTGTTATTGACGTTTGATTTTCATTTTACTGGAAACTTAACGCGATTAAATGCGCAATTAAATGAAGCTGAAAATAGCAAAAAATCGCTTAAAAATGAGAGAACAGGTGGATTTTCAGATTTTTAAAATAGCGCAGATCGTTTTTATATATTTTTACATAATCATGAAAATTTTCAAGCCGATCGCACGAACTGTGTGAATTTCATTAAATTTTTACACAGTAACTTTTTAATCTGTTTGTATTAATGACGGTAAAAGTTTTGTTTGGAAGTGGCCGGACCGGATTTGTTAGCGAGTGAGTCCCGTATCAGCGTTACTATATAATAGGATAATTACAGAGTTAATATTTATACAGGAGTGTTTTATGACATGTAAATTTGTATTAATTTAAATAATAATATGCACTACATTTCTTTAAAGCCCCTCTTCATCCGTAAGCATGTGTGCCCAAGACCCCATATATGTTAAATCGGTCTCTTCTAATAAAATATTTTTTTTTTTACCCTCCGCTAAAGAGGGTAATAGTTTTTGGCAGACGAAAAAAGTCGTGGATGATAATTGATAGTAAATAAAATCTTACAGATCTCACGGAAATTTGAAACACACCAAGATCCGACACATGATTGGAATAATGGATACTTGAAAAATTTCAAAGTAACGTCAGATGAAACAAAAGGGGAAACTGTAAGATTTTGTCAGAGCGTCTGCGACTGGCTGTCAAGTTCCCGAGGTTCCGATTTCATTTTTCAGAACTTGGATTTGTTTCCAGAGTCGCGTTCAAACTTTTGTCCCTCCTCGGAGCAAGTGGTGGTGTTCTGTCGTGGCATTTCTAAAATTTTCATTTTTGCGGGATCAGTGTGAAATAGCTCGTAGGCTTGGTATTTCACGCTCTACTGTTCAGTATTACATCGTTAAATATCAGAAGAATATACCCGGGACTGTTGTTCAAGGCCGCGCTGGCCGTCCTCGCCAGTTGTCTGATCCGGAAGAAAGTCATCGTGAAACTAACCGTCTATTTATGCAAAGAAAAAGGGAAGATCCAGATTTTCGTGCTCAAGAAGCGGAATCCAAATCCAGAAGACAAGACAGAAAACGTTTACGACTCTGTCTAGATATACCATCGAAAAGACCAAGAACAGATACTGATCTAAATGTAAGGTGTGAAGAACTAGAATTTCGTAAATTAGCTGAGAAATTTTTCGAAGCTGTTGCTGATGGTCCAATCCACCAATGCTATTGTTGTGATCGACTGTGGTTCAAAAAGTCAATAAGAACCCATTCCAAAACAACTTTACTGTCCAAAGGAGC
The DNA here is from genome assembly GCA_038373885.1 of Cheiracanthium punctorium. Taxonomy (NCBI): domain Eukaryota; kingdom Metazoa; phylum Arthropoda; class Arachnida; order Araneae; family Cheiracanthiidae; genus Cheiracanthium; species Cheiracanthium punctorium. The sequence continues at coordinate 37,489 of JAWZYV010000781.1, read as the reverse complement.
GACAACGGACTTTATAAAACTAGTCTTTTACAAAGATATCGATGATATTGGCAAATTTTGCAAAACATGTTACGATTGTTTGATTAAATTGACAATACCAGAATTAGCTATAAGCAATGGCTTCGAATTCCCCGAAATACCGGATTGTTTAAAATACTTGACACCACTGGAAGAACGGTTGGTTTCTCCCCGTTTGATTTACATGCAAATACATCCTGTACATGGCTGCCAATACAAATTAAAAGGTTTTGTCAAAAAACCTCTTTAGCGGAGGGGAAACTAATTTCAGCTGAAGGCTGAATATTCTTTTTTTTTTTTTTTTCTTTTTATGCCAACCGTTTTGTTGTATTCGAGGAAACACCTTTTCCTTTTCAGGTAACATTTGAAAGAAGTAAAATATTTACTCAAAATTTGTTATTTTAATTAAACATTTAAAATTATTATAAGTGAAAAAGTATCCTGGAGGTCTTTGAAAAATACGAAATATTCAAACTTATTTACCGTGCCCAACCATGCTAGGAGAAGGGGATCATAGAAGGGACTCCGGCTCAAAAGATTACTTATCTGAAAAAATACCGAAAGAATTCGGTCTCTCTCTTCTTTAGTTAGAAAAGATATGGTCACCACATCTGTAACTAATTTTGTGGGGTGTTGAAAGCTACAATTAAAGTATCGTAGGCGTGTCTTGGCCATTGTGCGCTCTCCCCTCCTTTGCAATCCATTAATCTAAGTGTCACAGGTGTTTTGGCGAGTGGGGGTAAGCAGTAACGGGATTTTATGTCACAGCCGCTTTCGAAGCAGAAAAAAAGGAGCAGAAAATTATGTCTCAGCCGCTTTGAACAACTCTTACAGACTACGGGATTTTACGTCTCAGCCGCTTGGAGGGTTAAGTTGAGTGACCACCTATCATGACACCAAATTTCATATCATTCGCTTCAGTCGTTTTTACGTGATGCTTGAACACAAATTTACGCAGTTTGAAACGATTTTCGCAAAATCTGAAAATCTAATTAAGATTTTTTAAAAATTCGACGCCTATGTTTTAAGTTGAGTGACCACCTATCATGACACCAAATTTCATATCATTCGCTTCAGTCGTTTTTACGTGATGCTTAAACAAAAAAAGCGTCACGGACAGAATGACAGAATGACAGAAGGACAGAATGACAGAATGACAGACAGATAAACTTTTTTTTGAGGGTCGCATCGAATTCCAGGGTGCTTGAAACGGATAGAAATCGCAAAATTTTTGAATTCCAAGAAATGTACAGACAAAAGTCTAATTTTATTTATATAGATATTGTACATACAAGGATCGTTCTCGCTTTAAAAAATGTTACACTAACTGCAATCGAACAACCGTCATGTTTTGAGCCTATCGACGGTTAACCTTAGAAGGCGTTCAAAGATCTTATTTTTTAATATCAATTACTTAATTGTTAATTATTTCTAAATTTGATCTGTGTTCAAAATTTATTCTTTGCACTTTCGATTTGGAATTCTCTTCCCTTCGCCTGTAAAGTTTTTATTTCTGAACCTTTCGTATTTAAAAGCAATCTTCCGCTTTCATTTATTTTTCCTTTTTATTTCACTTTTGCATTGGTAAAGCCTAGCATTTCTGTTCTCATGATTTGTTTATGACCGTATGATATCAAATCTATAAATAACATTGGCTTTCTTTTTGGGTTACAGTTTAGCTGCTAGATTGTTTGTTTTATCCTGTTGGCGAGATTGGGATTCAAAAAAAAATATATGGAAATGTTCTTAACGTCTACTGGCGTCAAGTTAATTTTGCATTTTGTTTGGCATGCCCTTGTGGCGTGTTTTGGTTCTGTACTAACCTCTTGGCTTGCGTTTCTCGTATTCATTTCACGCCTTAGCAGTTGTCAAGTGAACCCGCGTTTTTTTTTGTGAGGGGTCTGCTCAGCCACCGTAGGACTTTATAATTTTAACGTTATGTGTTGATATTAAAATAAAATGTGATTGCCACTATCAAATCTTGTTCTTTCTTCACGGCCTGGGTTTCGCCTTCATAAAAAAATATGGGATGTGAACCTGGGGAAAACTTCCCCATAGCGTATATTCAAGATAAAGTGAGATTTGCAGTTACATACGCTAGTCCTCGAATTTCTTATGAAGATAAATGAGACGCTGTATTCGAAACGTTGCCGAAGGAGGATGATTGCAAGACTGTTTTAGTCGGAGATTTTAACATAGAATTCAATTCCGATCCAGGATCCGATTTCATAACTGAAATGGATAGTTTAGATTTTCCAACACGCACTCATCCAATGCATTTTTCTCCACTAGGGGGCCGAACAACACTGGATGCCATTGTGAGCTGCAAAATGATGCGAACAGGAGTCTATAGGAGCACTTACAGTTATCATTTTCCTCTATATGACAGAATTGATTGAATAGATTTAAAAAAAAACTGAAATTCTTACAGCCGAGTACGTAAATAAAATCTGGAAGAGATACAGATTTTTTAAAATATTTATTTCATCATTTCCCCCCCCCCCTTTTTTGATGCTTTATTATCTTCGACAAATATCACATTTTTAAAATGCAGGATCCACTTTTTCCTTCCAATTCAAATATTTAACTTACATTCTCATGTTTGAGGGCGGAGAGGTTTAACAGACCACCTCCTACAGCAACGCCCCTCCACTTACTACTTCCACAGCCGTTGAATTAACAGGAATCCGTTCTGATTCGTTTTATATGAATAAAAGTAATCGGTGTATTAAAGAATTAATACCTATCTTCATTTTCAGAAAGCAGTCTGTTCTGTTGAATTCTATTTCCTTTAAAAATATTGTTTTCAGCTGCAGTTTAGCTATTAATTTGCATGAATGTTATAGAAATTTAAAGACATATTTTCTATATTGTACATACAAGGATCGTTCTCGCTTTAAAAAAAGTTACACTAACTGCAATCGAACAACCTTCATGTTTTGAGCAATTCATAGAATTCAATACCGATCAAGGATCCCATTTCATAACTGAAATGGATAGTTTAGATTTTCCAACACGCACTCATCCACTGCATTTCACCACTAGGGGGCCGAACAACAATGGATGCCATTTTCAGCAATAAAATGATGCGAACAGGAGTCTATAGGAACACTTACAGTTATCATTTTCCTCTATATGACAGAATTGATTGAATAGATTTAAAAAAAACTGAAATTCTTACAGCCGAGTGCGTAAATAAAATCTGGAAGAGTTTCAGATTTTTAAAAATATTTATTTCATCACTTTTTTTTTTCCTTTTTTGATGCTTTATTATCTTCGACAAATATCACATTTTTAAAATGCAGGATCCACTTTTTCCTTCCAGTTCAAATATTTAACTTACATTCTCATGTTTGAGGGCGGAGCGGTTTAACAAACCACCTCCTACAGCAACGCCCCTCCACTTACTACTTCCACAGGCGTTGAATTAACAGGAATCCGTTCTGATTCGTTTTATAAGAATAAAAGTATTCGGTGTATTAAAGAATTAATACCTATCTTCATTTTCAGAAAACAGTCTCTTCTGTTGAATTCTATTTCCTTTAAAAATATTGCTTTCAGCTGCAGTTTAGCTATTAATTTGCATGAATGTTATAGAAATTTAAAGACATATTTTCTATATTGTACATACAAGGATCGTTCTCGCTTTAAAAAAAGTTACACTAACTGCAATCGAACAACCGTCATGTTTTGAGCCTATCGACGGTTAACCTTAGAAGGCGTTCAAAGATCTTATTTTTTAATATCAATTACTTAATTGTTAATTATTTCTAAATTTGATCTGTGTTCGAAATTTATTCTTTGCACTTTCGATTTGGAATTCTCTTCCCTTCGCCTGTAAAGTTTTTATTTCTGCACCTACCGTATTTAAACGCAATCTTCCGTTTTCATTTATTTTTCCTTTTTATTTCACTTTTGCATTGGTAAAGCCTAGCTGTTTCTGTTCTCATGATTTGTTTATGACCATACATGGCATCAAATCTATAAATAACATTGGCTTTCTTTTTGGAATACAATTAAGCTGCGAGATTGTTTGTTTTATCCTGTTGGCGAGACTGGGATTCAAAAATAATTATATGGAAATGTTCTTAACGTCTACTGGCGTCAATTTAATTTTGCATTTTGTTTGGCATGCCCTTGTGGCGTGTTTTGGTTCTGTACTGTACTAACCTCTTTTGCGTTTCTCGTATTCATTTCACGCCTTATCAGTGTCAAGTGAACCCGCGTTTTTTTTGTGAGGGGTCTGCTCAGCCACCGCAGGACTTTATAATTTTAACGTTATGTGTTGATATTAAAATAAAATGTGATTGCCACTATCAAGTCTTGTTCTTTCTTCACGGCCTGGGTTTCGCCTTCATAAAAAAATATGGGATGTGAACCTGGGGAAAACTTCCCCATGGCGTATATTCAAGATAAAGTGTGATTTGCAGTTACATAGGCTAGTCCTCGAATTTCTTATGAAGATAAATTAGACGCTCTATTCGAAACGTTGCTGAAGGAGGATGATTGCAAGACTGTTTTAGTAGGAGATTTTAACATAGAATTCAATTCCGATCCAGGATCCGATTTCATAACTGAAATGGATAGTTTAGATTTTCCAACACGCACTCATCCACTGCATTTCACCACTAGGGGCCGAACAACAATGGATGCCATTGTCATCAACAAAATGATGCGGAACAGGAGTCTATAGGTGCACTTACAGTTATCATTTTCCTCTATATGACAGAATTGATTGAATAGATTTTTAAAAAACTGAAATTCTTACAGCCGAGTGCGAGTTGAAAGTCAGAGAAGGAATCAGGAGTGGAAGAGTTCTGCAGAGTTTGTTTTAAAATATTTATTTCATCACTTTTTTCCCCCCTTTTTTGATGCTTTATTATCTTCGACAAATATCACATTTTTAAAATGCAGGATCCCCTTTTTCCTTCCAATTCAAATATTTAACTTACATTCTCATGTTTGAGGGCGGAGCGATTTAACAAACCACCTCCTACAGCAACGCCCCTCCACTTACTACTTCCACAGGCGTTGAATTAACAGGAATCCGTTCTGATTCGTTTTATAAGAATAAAAGTATTCGGTGTATTAAAGAATTAATACCTATCTTCATTTTCAGAAAACAGTCTCTTCTGTTGAATTCTATTTCCTTTAAAAATATTGCTTTCAGCTGCAGTTAAGCGATTAATTTGCATGAATGTTATAGAAATTTAAAGACATATTTTCTATATTGTACATACAAGGATCGTTCTCGCTTTAAAAAAAGTTGCACTAACTGCAATCGAACAACCTTCATGTTTTGAGCAATTCATAGAATTCAATTCCGATCAAGGATCCGATTTCATAACTGAAATGGATAGTTTAGATTTTCCAACACGCACTCATCCAATGCATTTCACCACTAGGGGGCCGAACAACAATGGATGCCATTTTCAGCAACAAAATGATGCGAACAGGAGTCTATAGGAGCACTTACAGTTATCATTTTCCTCTATATGACAGAATTGATTGAATAGATTTTAAAAAAACTGAAATTCTTACAGCCGAGTGCGTAAATAAAATCTGGAAGAGTTTCAGATTTTTTAAAATATTTATTTCATCACTTTTCTTTTTCCTTTTTTGATGCTTTATTATCTTCGACAAATATCACATTTTTAAAATGCAGGATCCACTTTTTCCTTCCAATTCAAATATTTAACTTACATTCTCATGTTTGAGGGCGGAGCGGTTTAACAAACCACCTCCTACAGCAACGCCCCTCCACTTACTACTTCCCACAGGCGTTGAATTAAGATGAATCCGTCCTGATTCGTTTAATAAGAATAAAAGTATTCGTTGTATTAAAGAATTAATACCTATCTTCATTTTCAGAAAACAGTCTGTTCTGTTGAATTCTATTTCCTTTAAAAATATTGCTTTCAGCTGCAGTTAAACTATTAATTTGCATGAATGTTATAGAAATCTAAAGACATATTTTCTATATTGTACATACAAGGATCGTTCTCTCTTTAACCCGTAAGCACGCGCGCCTACTTTTGTAACTTAAACACTCGCACGGGGCGAATCTTACCCCATTTTGTCGTCTTTATATTTTTGACTAAAAACCTTTGAAAAACAAATTTGTGGACTTAGAACGTAAAATACATCAGTTCTATTACGTTTCATGGGAAGAAATCGTGTTTTTCATATTTATTTAGAGATTTTCTAGCAGTTCCTTTAAATATCATGCTTTCTGAAAAGAAAATTTCATATGATATGCATTATACCTAAGAACACTAATTACTTTATTAATATGATATTAATTTCATTTAATAGCCTTTTGTCAATACATAACAGTAGCGTAACGTCCATTTATATATAATTTACATTTATTTTATCCTTAGTTTACGTTAACAACGTAATAAAACGTTGTTAGTCGCGTGGGAGTATTTAATCCCAACGTGGTATATTCTTCCCTTCCGGATGACAAAGAAACGAAATTCCTTCACCCACCCCAACTAGACCTTGACTTTGAAAGGTAGAAGACGGGGTAAACTTCTTCTCAAAAAATTTCTCCCATTTTACGAAGAAAAAATGTCGCTGGGGTGAGATTTACCCCTACGCGCGTGCTTGCGGGTTAAAAAAAGTTACACTAACTGCAATAGAACAACCTTCATGTTTTGAGCCTATCGACGGTTAACCTTAGAAGGCGTTCAAAGATATTTAATAACCTCATTTCTTGATATTTTAATGCGGCTTATACAAGTACATACTTAAAATGTAATAAGACTTCCGCGAAAATCAGTCTCCACTTTAGTGTAAACAGTATGACCATTGGAAAATTTTATTTTAAAGAGTGGCTTTTTTTTACCATACACGGAGAACTGCTAACGCGTTCATCCGAATTTTTAAAGAGAAATGAATTGTTGGCTAATGAAGTACAAGGCGAACTTAATCGGGCAAATTATTGAAACTATGTTTCATTTTGGAAAAAGTGGTGTGCACTTTCAACAACCATACGTATTCTATGAGATGCAGTTTACGTATATACCTTTCAGTACTTGATTATTTTATTTTAATAGCCAATAGTTTAGTGGTAAGCAAACGTCGGTTAGCAATCGGGTGCTATTTCTTTCAAGCACTGACTTCTTGTCTACGCGGCGCGCCGTGGTCACTTTTCCGTTGCATCTCATTCATGTTTTTTGCAGAGTGATTGGATATTGCTAACAGATACATGGACTGTCCCTTCAGATGATTTTCAAATACCAGGATTCACTTGGGTCGAACGGATAGACAGTGGTTTCCAAAACAGAAAGCCATCTGGAGATACGATTTTTACAAAGGAAAGCTTTATAAAACAGAATATGAAACACTTTACCCCTGCCTACACGAGCCAGATCAGTGGTGGTCAAATGGTCATTGCGTATATTCAAGATTAAGTGAGATTTGCAGTTACATACGCTAATAACATGTTAATAGTACAATAACAATATTTATAACATGTTTGCGGTGCATAGTTTAAGATATACAGCTTTATTATTAGAACGGATTACGAAGATACATTTGAACACATTGAAAAGCAATATGAGAAAACATTGAACAGTTGTTTTTTTTTTTTTTTTTTTCTGAGTGAGCAGGGGTGAATTTTAGAGAGTAGAAAGCAGATAACCTTGATCCACAACTGAAACATACAGCAGTACTTGTGTAAATATTACTGACACTGAAAAGCTTGCTTTGAACTATATCTTTTTATATAAAAATCCTCTGTTCGCGTGTATGTGACTGAACTCCTCCTAAACGGCAGGACGGATTTTCAAGAAATTTTGTGTCTGTGATTAAGCATATTCGAGAATGGTTTAGTTGCACAATTGGATCCGGTAGGCAGCGCCGAAATTGCGTCACGACGAAATAGCGCGTTATTAAACGACGAAATAGCGCGTTATTAAATTGCTTCATTATTGCTAATGTATCATCAACAACAATGAAGCAATTTGGCGCTTTTTCAATTTTTCCATACACGAAAGATATCTTCAGGGGCGTAGCCAAGGGAGGATTAGGGGTCATAACCCCCCTCCAATGAGGAATTTTTTGCCATACAAAATGTATATTCTTCACTCCCTCATCACACACATGTATGCATATATGTGAGTTGCAGTAGTCGTAACACCGCCCATGAAAAATTTCTGGCTACGCCCCTGATATCCTGCAGTTATACATTTGACCGTGCATCTTAAAAATGAACAGCGTGTTTATTTCACTAAACAGACTGCTCTACAACGAGCATAAACTGCCCCTAAAACTACACTAGCTGAGATTATCAAACTATGCAGTCCAAACTGAAAAATAACCATTTAGATTGCCATGTTTGGCGAGTTCTCCCTCATAAAATGATTTACACCTTTTAAACGAAATTCAGAGTCGACTGTCTTTGAAAAACATGAAACAGGGTGAAAATTACGTCAGTTTTACGCCACATTAAAAGCACGAGGAAGAATTATTTGTAAACGTATTTCTTAAAGTTCATAAATTACCAAATCGCCTATAAGATCACTTGGGTAATACGAGAATAAAATTTCAAATGATGCCTTTTTAACACTTTCCAACTAGGTTGAAAAGTGTTTATGATTTCGGTTTGTCTGTCTGTCCGTCCGTGCTCCCGTAAATACAGACCGATTTCAACGAAATTTATGTATATTGTTCTCATGTACTGTACCATGCACCCTATTGAAAATGGTTTAGGTAGCATTTATAGTTTTTCTACAGGAGCACTCAAAATATTCCAAATACATTGCGCCCTATGGGAAGTTATTCTTCAAAGCGTATAATCCTTAGTATATAGTTACGCTGATCCCTGACCTCAAGATAAAACTTTGTCCGCCATTACTGCAAAAAGATTACAAAGTTAACACAAAAAGCCTACTAATATCTACACCGTTTGTACGATCCGCCTAAAAGATTTCATAATTATGTATAAAAATATAGAAAACAATCTGCGCTACTTTTAAAATCGGAAAATCCACCCGTTCTCTCATTTTTAAGCGATTTTTCGCTATTTTCAGCTCCATTTTATTTCCGAGAGTAAAAAAGTCAATCATTTGTGTGACAAAATTAGCTATTGCAAGTGACAATTACTTCATATTGACGTCATATTTAACAAGCTTTTTCCAGATTTATAAGTTTATTTACTTATTTTTTTAAATAAAATGATTTCCTCGCGGATGTTCACAGTGAAATGGAATCGTTAGAATAGGAAAAGTTCCCGCACGTTCCCAGAAGAGCATCAAATTCGATTTTAGTATCTTATCTATATAAAAATGAATGTTTGTGTGTGTGTGTGTGTGCATGACGTTGAAAAACTCCAAACCGTTTGACCGACCACAATGAAATTTGGTACATCTAAGTCTTTTGTCACGGAGAAGGTTTTTATGCTATCCGCTTTCCTCTATCTCGCCGCTAGGTGGCGCTGCAGAACGTCGAATTCTATTCAACCGCGTGCTAAGAAAATACCGTTCAACCTATTTTGACAAAAATTGGTACGTATGGATATTTGAACACGGGGAATATTTTTACACTATCCGTTTTGCCTTGACTTACTGCTAGATGGCGCTGCAGTACGTCGAATTCTATTCCGTTCGACCGCTTGCTATGGAAGTACCGTTCAACTAATTTTAATGAAAATTGCTCCACACGGATATTTGAAAACGGAGAGTATTTTTACACCATCCATTTTCCTCTAAATAGCCGTAGGTAGCGCTGCAGAACGTCGACTTCTATTCAACCGCTTGTTAAGAAAATAGCGTTCAACCTGTTTTCACGAAAATTGGTACGTATTAATATTTGAACACGGTGAATATTTTTACACTATCTATTTTGCTTTAACTTGCCGCTAGATGGCACTGCAGAGTGTCGAATTCTATTCTGTTCGACCGCTTGCTATGAAAATACCGTTCAACCGTTTTGATGAAAATTGGTTATTTGTGGATATTTGCGTGCGGAGAATATTTTTACACTATCGATTTTGCTATACATCTACCACTAGATGGCACTGCAGAACGACGAATTCTATTCCGTTCAAGCGCTTGCTGTGAACCGATTCTTCCGCTCAACTGATTTTGAGGAAATTGGTACACATGGGTATTTGAACATGGAGAATATATTTACACTATTCGTTCTGCTATAACTTGCCGAAAGACGACGCTGCAGCACATTAATTTCTATGCAGTTCGACCAATCGCCATAAAATTTTTTATACTTACACACTTGAGCACGGTGAATGTATTCTAAGTATTCATTTAGCTGTTACTCACTACTAGATGGCATTATTACTTTAACTCGCCATTGGATGGCAATGCAGCGCACTAATTTCTACACCGGGCAATTGATCTCTATGAAAATTGATATACATAGATACTTGAACACCGAGAATACTTTCATGTAATCTATTTTGCTATAACTCGCCACTTCATTGTGCTGTAGCACATCATTACTTGAATTCGCCACTAGATGGCGCTGTAACGTATCAACTTCTTTCTTTAAGTCACTCCAGCATATAAAGATTGTTTTACTGATCACTATGAAAACTGGTATATATAGATATTTGAACACGGAGAATATTTTGGCGTTATCCATTTTGCTATAACTTGTCACAAGATGTCACTTCAAACCAATATCTTCAGGACCGTTCAAGTGATCGCCATAGAAATTCGTATACATAGATGTTTGAACGCTAAGAATATTTTCGCCGCATCCGTTTTGTTATAACTCGCCTTCTGCACCGTTCAACCGCTTGCTATGTACCGTTCAACTGTTTTCGATGAAAATTGGTACACACAGATATTTCATCATGGAGAATACTTTTACGCTATCCATTTTGCTATGACTTGCCGCTAGATGGCGATGCAGCGCACCAACCTCAAAACCGTTCAACCGCTCACTTTGAAAATGGGTGTTCTTACATATTTGAGCAGAGAGAATATTTCTTTTAGTATTCATTTGGTTGTAGCTCACCACTAAATGGCAGTGAAGCACGTAATTACTTTAACTCGCCACTAGATAGCAGTGCAGCAATGAACTTGTTGATTGTTCAACTGACGACTCTGAAAATTGGTATACATACATATTTGAACACGGAGAATATTTTCGCGTTATCCTTTTTGCTATAACTCGCCCTTTGATGGCGTTATAGCGTATTATTACTTTAATTGGCCACTAGATGGCGCTGCAAAGTATCTTGGCCGTTAAACTGTTTGCTATGAAAATTGATACTCATAGATATTGGAACATGAAAATATTTGTATCATGAAATTATTTATGCATGATTATTGAACACAGATTATATTTATGCAATATCCACTTTGGTTTACCTATTTAGTATGATAAATAGGAATTATAACAAACCGTAATATAAAAATAAAACCCATTCATTCCCGTGCGGAGAACGGGGAATTCAGCTAGTCTTTATATATAAAAATATTCAGTTCGTATGTATGTGACTGAACTCCTCCTAAACGGCTGGACGGATTTTTATGAAATTGATGTGATTGATTATGATGATTCGAGAATGGTTTAGATTCACAATTGGATCCGGTAGGCAGTGCTAAAATTGCGTTACGACGAAATAGCGCGTTATCAAACGCCAAATTGCTTCATTATTGCTAATGTATCATCAATAACAATGAAGCAATTTGGCGCATTTTCAATTTTCCCATACACGAAAGATATCCCGCGGTTATACATTTGACCGTGCACCTTGAAAATGAACAGCGTGTTTATTTCAGTAAACAGACTGTTCTACAACGAGCATTAACTGCCACCAAAACTACACTAGCTGAGATTATCAAACTATGCAGCTTAAACTGAAAAATGACCATTTAGATTGCCATGTTTGGCGAGTTCTCCCACATAAAATGATTTACACCTTTTAAACGAAATTCAGAGTCGTGCGCATTTGAAAAACATGAAACAGGGTGGAAATTATGTCAGTTTTACGCCACATTAAAAGCACGAGGAAGAATATGTGTAAATGTGTTTCTTAAAGTTCATAAATTTCCAAATTGCAAATAAGATCATTGGGTAACACGAGCATAAAATATCAAATGATGCCTTTTTTCAAACTGATATAAATAGTTGTATTCATTAGACGGTTTTCTTCTGGGTTTGTTTGTTTTGTTGTTATTACAACGCTATGCAAGACCGATCTGCCTAGGATGGGGGGGCCTTGATCGGAATACTTTCTAAGATGTTTTAAAGCGTATCCACGTTTCAACTGGAAAAAACCGACCAAAACTCTATACCGTTAAATCGACAGCCAGGTGATGGGTCCCAAACCCAGGATATTTACACTTCAGCGGTGTACAATTTTGAGTGTCTTATCCACACAGCCATGTGTTTTCTCCTAGAAGTATTTTCATCAAATTAAAAAAAAAAAATCTGATGTGTCCAACACATGACTTCCTTGCACGTCCATTAGATCAAAAATATTTTCGACGCACTTCCTCTAAATTTATTTGTTTGAAAGAGATAAAATATCAATAATAGTAAGGTTTAGCGATTTCCAGCCAAATATTTCGATATCGCCAAGCTGAGTTCAATTTGAAAGATTTCCTTCTGACAATTTATTTGGCGATATTTCACCAAAAGCCGACAAACTTGAGATAGTCTGCGAGATTTTGGGGATAGCCAAAGTAGTCATTGACCACAGACTTTCAATGAATTGAATGCATCCACATACCTCAATGTATTAGAAGTCATTTGGCTCACCCTGTAAATAAATTCTCAGTCGATTGCTGTCAAAAAAGATATTAAAAACAGTTAGATATTACAATAGTTCTAAATACAAAAGTTAAAAAATCTACGGGTTAGTTTTAGAGTTATACAAAATACGAAATAATTTTTGGCGCCAAATTTGGCGATATTTCGGCGAAACTCGTCAATGTCGACGACATTTGGCGAGATTTTAAGCATGAACCAAACAATGACAGATTATCGCCAAATTTGGCGATATTTCGCCAAAACTCGCCAAGAACGATGACAAATGGCGATACTTTGGGCATGGACCAAATGACTGACTATCGCCAAATTTGGCGATATTTCGCCAAAACTCGCCAAGGTCGAGGACCGACGGCGAGATTTTGGGCATGTACCAAACAATGACTATCTACACTAGTATTATATTGAAGATGTCCGTAGACATTAAAGTACTGAAATTCTTTCCGGTGGTCCTGTAAATAAACTCTCCAGTAGATTGGAACCAAAAATCGAGATGCACAACTAGATGTTACAACATTCTTATATATGAAATTTCATAATAGTTTTTGAGATTTGAGAGTTAAATATGCACACACGTACACCAAAAGTCGCCAAGTTTGGCGACTTTTGGCATAGTTCTTGAGAGAGGCACGTGACCATGGTCGGACCATTACCTAACTTATGTGGTAGGACGGTATTGTGCTTGAAATGGATGAATGCCCCTAAAATTGCCATTGACCGTAATGTATTGGAAATCTTTTGAGTGTTCCTGTAGCAGAACTATAAATGATAAAGACACTTTTTTTAATGGAGAAATTCATTTTCTAACTCTTTACAGCATATATCACTTCTGAGTCGTTTGAAATAGCCCAATACCTCTAAAAAACGCTTTGATGAATTTCGGCCCTTAGAGCGTAATGTATTTCGAATCTTTTGGGCGGTCCTGTAGATAAACTATTCAGTCGAATGGAACCGAAAGGGGAGGTGCACAACTAGATGTTACAACAATCCTAAATATAAAGTTTCAACATTGTACGCCCAACAGTTTTTGAGATATGCGAGTTTAATGAATTTCGGCCCATTGAGCGTAATGTATTTCGAATGTTTTGGGCAGTCGTGTAGATAAACTATCCAGTCGAATGGAACCAAAAAGGGAGGTGCACTACTAGATGTTACAACTATCCAAAATATGAAGTTTCGACATTCTACGCCTAATAGCTTTTGAGTTAGGCGAGTTTAATGAATTTCGGCCCATAGAGCGTAATGTATTTCGAATCTTTTGGGCGGTCCTGTACATAAACTATCCATTCGATTGCCACCAAAAGGGGAGGTGCACAACTAGATCATAGAACAATCCTAAATATCAAATCTCAACATTCTACGACCAATAGTTTTTGAGATATGCGAGTTACATACATACGTACGTACGTACATACGTACGTACGTACGTACAGACGGCATGGAAAAACTGGCCACAGTAGACTCGCCGCTGGTCAAAATGAGTTGCAGACGCGTTAATATGATCGTGCATGCTAGCCTACGATGAGATGCATCGAAAAAATTTTTTTAATTAAATTTAGAGGTAGTCAAAATCGGTTTTTTTGTCGAAATTTGGCCCCCAAAATTTTTCGGGATCACATTACTTCCTTATACTACGTACAAGGAAGTAAAAAAGTTTGTGCGTGTAATCTTTACGAGCGATTGAAGTAAAACTTCTTTGACGTTTGCGACACATATCACTGAAATGTAATTAAACTTAAAATAAACATCATATTATAATCTATAATAATAAAAATGAATGTTTTTAAATCTGTCTATCTCTGTATGTGTGCGGTCTCCAGACAAACCTACTGCATGCAGAACTCTGAAAATTCGAACATATGAGCCCATTCCTTCGGTAATGTACACCTGAGGCTCAGAATTTTGAAATTTTAATTACTTTTTTAATTATTAATTAAAAACCGTTTTCAGGATGCCATGCTCGGCGAGTTTCGCCAGCATGATACTGTGAAACAAAATCGCATGCATTGGAAAACATGAAATGGCACGGAAATTTAATCAGTTTTGCGCCAATCTATATCAATAAAAATGAATGTCTGAAAATCTGTATGCGTGCGATGTCCAGAAAAAACTACTGGACGCAGAACTCTGAAAATTCGAACATATGAGCCCATTCCTTCGGTAATGTACACCTGAGGCTCAGAATTTTGAAATTTTAATTACCTTTTAAATTATTAATTAAATACCGATTTTAGATCGTCATGTTTGGCGAACTTTGGCCTCATGAAAAGATTTATGCTTGAAGTGAGTGGTAACCGCAAAAGTAAAAAACCGTTTTTTACGTTGCCATGCCTGGCGAGTTTCTCCCAAATGCTACTATAAAACAAATCGTTTGCATTTGAGAAGCATGAAATGGAACGAAAATTTCATCAGGTTTACGTCAAATCTATCTATCTCTATGATAATAAAAATGAATGTTTGTAAATCTGTCTGTGTGCGGTCTCCAGACAAATCTACTGCACACAGAACTCTGAAAATTTGAATATATAAGCCCATGAATGCCGATAATGTGCACCTGAGAATAAGAATTTAAAAATTTTAATTACTTTTTTAATTATTAATTAAAAACTGTTCTAAAACGGAGATGTTCTTACCCTGTGTTACGAATTTTGGGAGCAACCGGTTGTTCTGGGGTTTAAAACAGTTTAAAATTCGTATTCTACGCGTTAAATAGTTAAATTTTGCTTTTTGTTGCATCAATATGGAATGTTCTGGAAATCTCGGGTTCTATGGGTCGTAGGTCTTCGAAAACCTAATTTTTGGGGACTTAATTTTGGCGATATTTCGCCAAAACTCGCCAAGTTTGACGATTTTTCTGTCATTTGGCGCGTTTTTCCTAATGGGACCTTTTCATGAAATTTTTTATGGTACTTTTTATGGTATTTCATACGTTTAATGACCTAACATTTCCTAATTTTAAGAAATTTAAATCGAAAATTGTGGATTTTACACTGTACACACCGGTGTGCACTGTATTTATATTGAGTATTTAAACAAACAGTATATTTAAGTAGCTATATGTATCTAAAATAGCTTAGATGCATAATACTGTTTTCGTGCAATTTCCCGTAAAATATTTATGGTCCGGTGCAAAGGCCCCAAAATTTGTGTTTGCCCTTGGCCCAATATTGTGATGATCGGGCCCTGGTAGTGTTCCATCCCCGTGTTAACAGGTTGCTCCGTATTGAGGAAGGGTTAGAATCCACGGAGTGTTCATTAGATATTCTTTTATTTTGTTCTTAAACCGTTTGCACCCAGTGCTTGTTTCTTTGTGGTGTTACATACCCGTGTTCTTAAACCGTTGTATATATATCATTACAAATATATATATATCATTACTACATATAAATATATATATCATTACACTATATATATCATTATGAATATTGCGTTTACACAAACTACATTCTTCTAAATTTACTAACATTTCTTAAAATACAGCTTTTGGACAAAATAATAAGAGACACGACATAATATTTAGGAGTTTAATGGCCTAACGGCCCTTTTTACTGGCATTTGACAAATAATAATATCACTTCGCTTCGAAACTATTGCCTACATTCATTAAGAAATAGTATTATGTACGTAAGACACACAATTATGTAATTAAAACACATCTGAAGCTAGTAATTACGCGTAAAAGAGTAAAACAGTACAGCGGTCGAAAAGGTAGGATTTTCTGCGGTTCTTCTTTTTCAGGGTCAGCATGGAGTATATGACATATACGTCACTTCCTTTACTGAGCGTTACTTCCGTCAGAAAAAAATCTGAGTTACTCCCTAGTCGCGACTAAAGAAGTTTCACTTCAAAAAAAATTTTTGAAATTTTCGAAAATTTTGAAATTTTCGTATTTAATACGTGTGTACAGGACAACGTCTGTCGGGTCCGCTACACTGAAAAAAAAACATGCCTCTGACATCTAGAAAATAATTGGGGGAACTAGAAATTCTAGGACTATGTGATCCCTATAAATTCTAGATCAAAGAACGAGACAGTTCTAGTTAAATATTCCGAACCAGGTACCCAGAATCTTCTAGTTCCCTGAACTAGAAAAAATGTATTCTGGATTAGAATTTCTAGCTTTTGAAAATAATTCTATATCTCATAACTGGAAATTCTGGTTTTAAGAACTAGAATTTATAGATACTTTGAATAGAATATTTAGTTTCCTGAAACAGAACTCTTTTGCTTCATGAACTAGAATTTCCAGTTCCCCTCCACTGAGAGACAGATCTGAGGATTAGAATTTACAGATACCTTGATTGGAATATTTAGGCTCCTAAAACAGAACATTGGGTTTTGACTAATAATTTACGGACACCTCTTTCAAAACTTCTAGTTTCATGGACTATAATTTCCATTTCCCCTCCACTGAGAGACATCCCTGAGAATTATAATTTATTCATTTATTTCATTAAAATTTTTAATTTCATAACTAGAAATTGCCAGTTCTTTATCACTGAAAGATATCAGAACCAGGTCGAAGGCAATACACATAAATCAAAATATGGAATAACCTACCTGCACAAATTAGAGAAATCCAAGTACCTTTGTAATTTAAACAAAAAAAGTAAAATGTACTTTGCCTTTTACTTTTATATTCTTGAATAAGATATAATATTTAAGGTCTTTTAATTTAAACCAGATACTTTTTACTATCTTTTGGGCCAACTCTGCCAAAATAATGATGTTAAACGATAAAATAAATAAAAACTTTGTGAACACATAAAATGTTACTTATTTCACAGTTTTTCTTTCTTTCTTTTTTTTTTTTTTTTAATATTACATAGTTTTTCAGGAAACTTGCTTGCAATCACACTAATTACTCCATTTTGTGGATTTCAAATGCTAATTAAATACTCTGCTGAAAAAGACATTTAAAAAAAATCTCAATAACGAATGTTTTCCAATAATAGTTTTTTGTTTAATATAGTTTTGTGACAGTGGCGTATACAAGGGGGGCCAATTTGGGGATTCAACCCCCCCCCTTGTCATTTTTAAATAAAATGTCCATAAATTTTGAAATTTTAGCTTAAATATTACATATTTTAACACAAAGTATGTCTATACCCCCCTCCCCCTGAAGGAAGTCTGCATACGCCACTATTTTGTGATATAATTTACTTAATATATTTTTCCACAATATCAAGTAAAGTTGCAACATCACCAACAATTTTCCAGAACATACAATTTTCAACATTAGTTAAAAAATATCTGGAGTGACTCCACTCGACTTCTTCAACACTTCATCTCTACAAAGTGTTAAAATTTGATTTAACTCAATTGAATGTAGTGTTAAGACACTAGTACACTTCAAATAATTTGAGTCTGTTGGTAAGTAATACTTTTTTTTTTACAGCCCTGTAAAAAGCTGTAATCCTACACACAGCAAAATCTATACAGTATGTAAGATAGTGACCTATAATCTATTGTAAATACCCAATTTGAATACCTACACCATTTAGGCAGTAGCAGACTTCAATAACGGTTTTATTAAAATTACTTATAATACTTACTCACCAGGCTTATCTGCATTTACATTGTAAATATAACCCATAAAACAATAATAAAATGAAGTGTTATTCTCATTTGTTCCTTAAATCATGTCAATGTATTTGATCATATTCAATGTATTTGTCATTGTATTTTATCATGTCAATGAATACATTTCCTTTTTCTCACAAAAATATTTATTCTTAAAAGTAATAAAATACCTACCTTTTAAGTTATTTTTAATGTTTAAAATAGTCAATATGATAGCCAAATAATGTGCTTAGTTTTAAAAGAAAATGTTGTTTATAAGATAATCAATAAAAGTTTTATCTTTTTAGTAATTAATGACTAGGATCGTATACTTTTTAAAGTACCTTTTCTTTCTTAATTTAATTGCACACATATATGCAGTTAGATGACGAATATTGAGATGAATTTACAAATGTTAATTTTTAATTTGTAAATTCATCTCAATATTACTAATAATTAATATTCCAGGGAACATATATATCTTACAGATATAAGAGATGCTTTATACAGTTAATTTTCAATAATTTACAACAATAAAAATGACTACATATTCTAAGTGTAGGCAAAGTTTTTATTGATGAACACATATTTATAGATTGTTTACAATTTTTTTTTCAGTAAAATACTTAATATTTGGATGCAAATAACTACATGGTTTACACACAGAATACACTGAAATATTAAATATACTAAGAAAGATATTTCATTAAACCTTGAAAATGTTTTTGAAAACTAAATGAATAGTTTTAAGACAATATTAATGAATCGGGAATTGAAATTTTATCAACAGCACATACAGGTCTTCTAAATTTACCAAATATAATGACATTTAAAATAAAATATTTTAACAAATGATTTTTTACTTTTCTCAAATCATGCAAAATGAAAACAGAACATCCACAAATGAACCATACTTAACTGCATTGTCAAATTAACAAATTAACCTTTTCTATTTCTCATCTGGAGAATATATTTTAGCAGAAAAACTAGCGTCAAACAATTTGATTATTTACTAAAAAATTTTCATGATGAAACTGAGTAACATTTTAAGGTATACGCAAGATAAACAATATACTATACAATATATATTTTGAAAGCAACCATAAATATTTTTAAAGAGGCATGAAAATATTTTCTTTTTCCGCTGTCCAGTTTTGTTTGAATACAGAAACTGAAAATGTATGAAAAGAGTAACATATACAAATGTTGAAAATTTTTAAAGGGCTGGCAATATTTATGGAATAAGGAAATTATGATAATTACTAATACTCATAATTATTATTTATATGTAGTATTAATTATTCATACATCTCCATTTCTCTTGGGGGATTTATTATTATACAACCATTTAATTTTTAAAATGTTCAAATTTAAAAAAAATACGCAATACATTTTTTAAAAAAGCAACACTTTTAGTAGGCAAAACTTCTTTTTATGAGTTGATAGTGCTTATAATTGAATTAATGACTTATAATGCAAATGCACATTTAAAAGATTTCCAAAAAGCTACCTCTTAAAATTCATGTATACTGTATAAAAAAAAGTTAAACTTACCAATTATTGTTGAGTATATGTAGACTTAAGCTTTGACAGTTTTTTTCGCAATTCATCATTTAAATTTTCTTGTATAATTATTTATAAATATATTTGATATGATTTTTATACACTTATGAACTAAACAGAATGGTTGAGATTTGCCACTTTCACATACAAATTGATAAAAAATTGTAACTCATCTAATTTTACTTTAGGTAATTCACATAAAAAATATTGCTGAAGTTTTAAATAATGTTCCTCATATTTACTATCAATAGAGCTGTTAAAAAATTTATAAACCCAGATGTTCACAGAAAAGTCAGTAGGCGAGCAAAGTACACCACTATGTAAAGACATCAAGTAATTTTTTGCTTTTCATACAAGATCCTGCTGCAGTATGAGCAAAATATCCAGCAATATAAATTAGAACTTTCAAATTAGATTTGCTCACTTTGATTGCATTGCATAAAAGCAAAACATCTAAAAATATGTCAGGTAGCTTCCGAGAATATTTATCATATTATCAAACAAATATTCGCAGATTAAAATTAATATTTCAGTAGTGTGTTGCAATGAAAAAAAAAGTTTCTTTTGCCGATTTCGAATTTTCCATATCTACTCCAGGCTTTGCAAATGCAAGAGCAGGTAAATTTTTCAATTTGTCAATCCACTTACAAAAACTGTAAATTACAGCATTCATGATAAGTCAGGGATCATAAAATAAATCACGTTTATGTTTCCCCTTGTGCAGTGTCTTTACATTGGCAATTTTCCATCATTTTGGAATGACATCAATGAAATGTAAAGTTCCGGTGACATCTTTATCAATGCTTTTTTTTTTTTGCTGCTGATCCAGTAGATAATGAGACCATAAAAGGTATTCTGTTTCATCTGAAAAAAAAAAAGTAATAAAAATCAAGATATATGATAACCAAGTATAGGATTGCAATTGCAAATATCATGCTTATATAACAGATTTTTGTAAAAACATAAATTCAAAATAAGCTACCCCAAAAATATGTATGGACAATGAAACGGTTTACGTTTATGGGTCATTTTCAAAATTCAGTGACATTTGCTGTCCGTGTGTTAAAGTTTTTTTTTTTAAACAATGTATAAGAAATTTTTTTTTAATCACGGTTTTATTCAAATAGTTTCTATTAGTGAAACAACACATTAAAAAGCATAGTAAAAGTATTAGCTCGAATATAATGTGACCTTGAAATTTTTCATCAAGATAAGAAAAATCTTATATTTAGACCTCGAATTTAGCACATAGGTTTTTAACAGAAAATGATCAGTCAAAAAATATCCTCTTATATTCAGGCTCATACGGTATTTAATAATACATTTTTTAAAAAGAAATGAGTAGCGATGAAACCAAAATATAGCTGTCCAAATCATAGAACAAGAAAACGTGTTATGCAGAATTACTGCCATTAAACTAAAATTTCTTCCGATATACTTTAACATTGTAAAATAGAGTTTAAATTACATTATGAAAAGGTTTTTATAAGGTTTTAAGAAAAATACAAGATTTTTTTTATAACTAAACATAGCTTTCGATAATTAAATATTTTGTGTGTTAAAGTTAAATACAGCTGTTCAGGCATTGATTTCATGTACATTATTTTAAACCTTTTAAACAACAAAATTGAAATTTGAGAATTCTAACATCTGTTAACCATAGAACATGGTTGAAATTACATCTAAGCAGACATCTTGAGGTTTTGGAATTCGACTAAAATAGCAAAAGCCTGTTTGCGATAAGTATTTTTATTGCATGTTATGTCTATTACCTTAATTCCTTGCACACAATATATTTGTTTATTTGTTAATTCAACTGATTAATTTAGATCATTAGATTCTTAGTCCAAATTACAGTCTCTTTTCATGTTCTTGCTGAACTATTTAAAGTAGTGATTCCTAACTCAAACTGCAGCCCACTTTTCCACTTCCAATTTACCTACAGACCACTTACAAGAATTCTTTCTTGTAAGGGGGGGGGGGGATTAAAATCTAACACAAACACAAATCTTTTTGAACAAATTGTAATGATAAAATGAAAAATTACAAAGAACGCACAGAATGTTATTTCCACTCACTCAATAATGCTGATAATAGTTAATCAACCCTGTTTTAAAATAAATAAAAACTTTATGAAACAAAGTTTTTATTTATTTATCTTATAACACCAGTTTTTTTGAGTGTTTATTTTCAACCCTGTTTTACATATGGACAAAGCCAAAAGCTTGGCAATATGATGCTACAATATTTCATTGAATTGTATTTAATATTGTGCCTGCCTGTATTTTCCCCTTTTTTCAAGTATTATTAATTTTTTTTTCTCTCTAAAAAGAAATATGCTTTTTGTCTTTTCACCTCATGAAATTATGAAAACAAATACTTTTAAACATTCACTCACTTTGCAGACCACTTAGAACTTGTTCGTGGACCACCAGTTGGGAACCTCTGATTTAGACTCATGAATTTTTGTTTTTTGAAATGTCATGTCTGTTATGTAATAAGTAACAGACATGAAAAATATAGTTACATACATAACATGTTTATTAGGTTTGAAATTGGGTATTCAAGTGTTTTGTGTAATGGCAAAACTGCATGAGAGACATCTACCTGTGGGGTGTGCGCCTTGGTGAAGGCCCGAAAAAAATAGTGTCAATTAAAATCGCAAAAAAATATATGCATATACAGCAACCTATTCCCCCCCCCCCCTTGCACACAGCATAAGTATTTAAAATTTCTCAAACGACAAATGATTATCAAAATTACTAATACAACGTTTGCCATTTTTTTTTACCTAATTATGGCAATATTAAGAAGTTTATTGCTAATCACAATGCCACATTTAATTACTTAAAACTATGTTTTTTATAGCTGCTTGTTCATAAATTTTAAATGATTTATTTATTTTAAAATCGATATCAAGATATATTAAAAAGCTAAGAACATGTACACATTGCATTTCTTAAATCAAGAAAACAAAACAGAAAATTTCGACTGCAATGCAAGATTACAATCACGCAAATAAAAAATGATTTCCTTCTATGCGGAAAATTTCACCAATCGCTACCGATTAGCGAAATTTCTCCGTACAGTCCTGCAGATCACCATGCGAGGGCCCGAAGACAGTGCCAAATAAGGCATTTGGAAGCCTAGTTAATGCCGTGTCAATATGGCTTTTGTGCTCAAAGTCAAATATGTAAAGCTGGTAAACGGAGAAAAAATGCCAAATTCAGGGCAAACCAACCCATGACTCATGCATGGTTTAGATAGGGAAAAATCATAACTATCGCTTTTTTTAATGGATAGCATTAAAATAGAATAATGCGTACATTTTTTCATAGGTAAATTATTAAAAGAGCTGTTACATACTTGGAAGATACTTTGATTTAGGTGGTGATTACTCCGTGGGGCCAGGCCCCTCTGGCCATTAATGGCGAGCTGCCACTGGGTGAAGGACTTCTTAAGGGATCTAGATCTAACATGTATTCATGTTGCATCTGTAGGAAACCAATGAAACAATGAAATTGACTGTTAGATTAACAACCTCACAGACTTGAAATTAGATTCAATTATTTAGGATATTTATCTATTTAGCCGAAATGTAAAGTCTTTTTTTTTTTTGGGGGGGGGGTTGTACTGCCTATCAAAGCCTAATTGAAATAGTTATGCCTTTATGCAATTATTACTTTACTAAATGCTGATAAAATCAACAAATTTAATAAAATGTCAATTCATGATTACTAACAGGTCCCCTAGAAGTTTATGGAACTGGTATTAAATCACCCACTATACATAACATAAAAATAATTCTTTTACACAATATTATAAATTATAGGTAGTAGCTTAACTTTTTTCAGTTTTGATAAATTTTTATTTTGCTTGCTTAGTACATATTGCTTAACAACAAAAATCTGTCATTTTATTATGGTCATTACAGGATCTAAATTCTAGCACAAAACTACAGCTTGGGTATAAGTCAGGGCCGTAATCAGAAGGGGGGGGGGGTATGGGAGGCGAAGTCCTACCTAGCAGGCTTTCATCAGCCCCCCCCCCTCCCGTAAGATTTTTCAAAAATTTTTGTAAATTTACAGATAAATACGAAAGTTTAGAAACGAATGATTTTTAACAATCGTTAAACTTCACAAATTTCACATCTTAACAGTATTTCTCGTTTGGGGGGAATTTTTCATCACAATGGCTAGATTTCTATAAATAAGGTTAATTATTTTGCTGCTCTTGGTTGCATGTAGCACCAAATTTTGGA
The DNA here is from genome assembly GCA_038373885.1 of Cheiracanthium punctorium. Taxonomy (NCBI): domain Eukaryota; kingdom Metazoa; phylum Arthropoda; class Arachnida; order Araneae; family Cheiracanthiidae; genus Cheiracanthium; species Cheiracanthium punctorium. Next base: position 13,338 of record JAWZYV010000781.1, on the reverse strand, counting down.
TTTTGCCGAGAACACAAAATTGCCACTCTTCCTTTAAGTCCGTTTCACAAGGCAGCGATTTTGAGGGGGAGTAAAAACTTAAAACTTTCGACGTGTTCATGTTTGCATTCAAAAGGGTGGCAAACATTTTTAACATTTGTTGTAAAGAATGATAATGTGAAAATTTTGAATCGAATTGTTTTCCAAAAATAAAATTATTGCAGGATTAAGTAACATGGTATGTCTCTATTTTAGTTTTACCAGACGCAAAGTTATAACAGTCCAACAGTGTTGGAAAGGGTATTTAACTTCAGAGCCAGCCCGAGGGGCGTGCAGGGCCCCAGGCGAAGCGCAAGAGCAGGGCCTCTTTTCTATCATGTCTTATGAGGTAGCAGAAACATCGCCAAGGAGCGGGGTCTTAGGCGATCGCCTACATTCGCACCCCCTTGGGCCGGCCCTGTTAACTTAAACAAGTTTCAAACAATTATACTTTCATGTTAGAATAGTTGACACATCCTTTCGATTAAAGGGTAATAACAAAAACCAACGGGTACTCTTTTAAACTGATCACCGTGTATAATATTTATATTTTGCTTCATTTAGATATTTAAAATGAGAAATAATTGCATTTTTCAGTAAATTTTCATTCCAAAGTTTGATAGTTAAATTTATTTTACTGATCCTTTTTAATTGGTACTAGTATTTAATGGACTACAAAACTATGTCTTATAAATTATTGTTGCACAAAAATTACTCAAACCGATATCCAGTACTGCATTCACTCAAAATATCATTTGAATATTTTTCATGGAATCTCAATGAAAAAGTTATTAGCATAATGAATGTTAAATATTTTTAAAATGTGGCATTTTTAAAAGCAAATATTCTAGAAAAAATATACAAACTGAAAATCAGTCTCTTTCCGTGCCCCTCTTGGGCGAAGTCCAAAGATCTGTTAAAATATATTATGAAAGTATAATGAAAATCATGTAGCCTTTTACTAAGGCAGTGGTTCCCAACCCATTTTTAAATACGACCCCTTTCAGATTTTTCAAAAATGTCCGCGACCCCCCTCCCTCTTCCATCCATCATGTTTGACCAATAGCCAAAAAAAAAAAAAAAAGAATAATGAAAAAAATATATCTTGGGATTTAAAAATGATTATCTTTTTATTCCGTATTGATTACTATTAGGATGACTGAGGTTGTATTTGGCTGACAAGTTATGCTATTCTTGGCTGAATATTGGTTAAAGCCAGCTGCATCTTGGACATCTAATTTATTACTGGCTTTTGTCTTAATCTACAAAAGAGTTTTAAATTCAAATTCACGCATGTAAGTGGATGCAAATGGCACTAATATTTGAAGTGAAAGCTTAGAAATTATCGGATATGAATGACGCATAGCACACCAAAATTGAATTAAAGACTTTACTTGATATAAATCATGTGCTGAGGAGTCATTTTACAAATTAAAAAATTCATCCTGCGCTTCATCAGGAAGATCGGCGACATCTAAAGATGTGTGAAGTGGATTTCGCACTAGTGCCGCCTCTTGTTCATTGTGAGCTCTTGGATATATCTTTGAATTTCAGATTTAAGAGCTTCAAGGTGGTCAATAATTTCTCGACTTAAATTAACTGCAATTTCTATTTCCGATACTTCTGCCATAGTGCACACATTTTCAAAATTGGTTAACACTCCTAGATACACTTTACAACGTCAGTTTTTGTAGATTGAAAGCGTCCTGATGAGAAAAAGGATTTTTACTTTACAAAGAGAAAAGGGAGAAAGCGTGTCTCATGGCAGAGAAACGTGGAAATATTTTGCCATTCATTTCCTACAAAATCGGTCTGCGCCGACCCCCGAGAAAAGGCATGACGACCCACTTGGGGGTCGCGACCCCCCGGTTGGGAATTACTGTACTAAGGGCAGTGTATTGCGGGAACTACTCCCTGTCCTTTTTAATCATCGCTCATATATAGATTTTATCAATAAAATAATTAATTACATTGATTGGCATAATTGATTATATTAATTAATTATAAAATGATTTTGCGCATTCTACCCTCCTGTTTCAGGTACAAAATTGCCCCCTCCTTGAGTAATTTCTGGATCCGCTCCTGACCTTTATGCATCAACATGCCTTTTTTTTCATAAGAAATGTTTAATGAGACCATAGACGCACCATCAAGTAATTTTGACTTAGTGGCTGTTCGATCGTGATACTTCATGGTGAACGTTATTATTTTTAATTAAAATGCAAACTGTTTTGATCAGTGGCATGCCCAAAATATTGTGTTGCATGCCATTAGTTCCCACCCCTGTTCCAAGCCAAGTGCGGATTAAAGGGGGGGGGGACAGAGGGGGCGACAGCCCTCCCACCCGATAAAAAAGAAATGAATGTGAAAGATCCTATTTTACTTCCATAAAATGGATGTATATGTCAATCTTCTAACTAACCGCCCCCTCCCCCCAACAAACTTGCATCAATCTGCCACTGTTCTAAGCTTTACCTAACATTTCATCCTGGTTACAACCTGGTGTAAGTCCCTCTAAACGACACATTTAATGAGGTGAGCTTTTCTCTCTTGGCAAGCTTAACTTTTTTCGAAACCAGGAGTATAAATGATTTTGCTTTTCAGGCCACGAGTTTTCTTAAAAAAACAATAGTACACAAGAAACAGTAAGACATTTAAAAACAAATTAACCAAAATTTGTTTTGTACTGTACACACAGAAATAAAAAATGAACTAAGTATACATAATATAGTCAGTAATGTATGAATCTGTTTGTTTATAACAAAAACTAGGTTATAAAAAGCAAATAATGTAGTCACTTCATGTTTATTATAAGAGAATTCAACTATAATAAAGTTTTACATTTTCAATGACATAAAAAAACTCTTTTCAAAAGTTCATGCTGAATGTTGACATTAGCTTGTGTAAGTGATAAATAATATTACTAGCAAATATTTCAAACAACACCTAGTCACTCTGTTCGGTAGTTTTTGATCTTTCAGTTAAAATATACATAAATATTTGGTTGTTCAAATGAGAAAGTATGAAACGTAGTAACATTTTAACCATTAATATAATTGCCTATGCCATTTGGGAGGTGGAAAAATTAATCTCTGGGGGGTGCAGAACATTTGCAGGGGGCATGAGAAAAACAAGTGGTAATGCATGTTTAAAAGATCTTATTTTTACTCCAAAACATCTATTTACACTTAAAATGTTTATTGGAACTTTACCGATAACAATATTTTGTAGAAAAGGCAACTGAAAAAACAACAATAAAACGAATGTAAACAAATACCTGAAAGATTAATTTGCCGATTGATGTATAGCTCATTCGTAAAAACTGAAGTCTGTTTACATTTGTTTTTAACTACATGGTAAATAATATATGAGGATACGTCTGAATTTAAAATTCCTAAGTTAATAACAAAGTAAAATACTTGCAACGAGACTTACCTTTTAGAGTGGGTTGACGACATCGACATAACTTCTACTTCAGATGGTGAAAATATGCTTTAGCCCACTGCTTGGCTGCTGTCAACAAAAACTAACGAGTTGATTGTCGTGAACATCTCCAGAATTACAATATATAATTTTAAGTAGTGGAAAGAATAATAGAATGAAAATAAACACGACACGAATCGCCGTCCGTCATTGATAGCGAACAGCGAACGAAACTTGAACTTCAGGAAACGCTGTGACGTCACGTCACACACACATCACCTCGCGAAAGAAGATACCCGATACGCTTATACGTTTTCAGAGCTTCTAGTTAAGGCGCCTAGATAATTTCTAGATCTCTCAGCTATAGTATCCGGATGAAAATATTTGTAAATCGATCCGTACACGAGAATATAGTTACATAACCGAGAATCCAGATCATGAGTGTACTCCAGAAATCTAACGATAATTTCTCGTTACACAAACTAGACATTCTAGTGTGATTAGCTACCATACTACGGACTAGAAATTCTAGACCATTTCGTCTATACCAGTTGAGTGTATCACCTACACGCATCATTATACTATCTATTTTTCTAGTTTTGGGACACAGAAAACAGCCACCTATTCGTTCTAGATGAGAGGGGTATATTTTTTTTCTCCGTGTAGTATACTTATAAAAACATTACTATAAAAATGTAAATCTTAATGATTATAAACTAATTATTTTACCTCTCAAGCTTTCGACATACTCAGAAAATCCCTGATCCATAGTCTTGCAATGAACATCACCCATAGTTTAACGTAATAATGTAATGGACGTTTACTAACTCTTCTAAAATCAAATATTTCATCTGTCTTGCAATGTCCTTTGACGCATGCATAAACCAATCGTTGAAGGATTCTGATTGCCTCTAGATTGAATGAAACGTTTTGCTATTCAAATTGGCTTTTTGGAACAGCATTTTGCTTGCATCAAACAAACTTTCGTTAAATCAGTAACACAAATCTACCAAACGCTTTAACCAAATAAATTTTGTTAAGTTTGACAAAACACTTTTAGGCGTGCAACATAACGTAGACCTTTATGTACAGTACAGGGTGTCTAAAATTAAACGACACTATTTTAAACTTGTCTACAGAAGAAACTGTTATTGAGAAAGTTGTGGAATTTTGTGTAGAACATGATGAATTTGTTTCAGAGAATAAAAAATGTAGTTAAAATATTCGCCACCAGGGGCATTCCGTGACCTCCGTGGTCCCCAGACCTCCATGCATGAGACTTTTGGCTTCGGGAGAATTTGAAACATATGGTAAGTAGTGATAATCACAGAACTTCGTCTGATCTTTAACCCTTTAACGCGCAGTGTTCCCGTTCTGGACACACCAAACTCTGACGTTTTGACTGTTGTCAGTCACGAAGAATAGATTGGATTTCTATAAAAATAGTTGCGGGTGACATAGCTCCGCGGAAATCCTTTACTTTTTGGCAAGTCATTTCCCCGTCAAAAAATGGTCACGGTTATTTTTAATATCACTGACATCTGCTGAAAAATGGAAGAATGCGACACAGCTGGATCGATTGCCCAATGCTAAAAAAAGGGCAGCCGTTGCCATCGCTCGACTTAACTACCAGCAAGATGGCGGACGATCGAAACGTTCATCGCGTGCCACAGATCTAGAGACCCTTTTTGGACGACAGCTGGCTGTGCCGATCGCGTGCCACAGATCTAGAGACCCTTTTTGGAAGACAGCTGGCTGTGCCGGCACAGCCAGCTGTCTTCCAAAAAGGGTCTCTAGATCTGTGGCACGCGATCGGCACAGCCAGCTGTCGTCCAAAAAGGGTCTCTAGATCTGTGGCACGCGATGAACATTTCGATCGTCCGCCATCTTGCTGGTAGTTAAGTCGAGCGATGGCAACGGCTGCCCTTTTTTCAGCATTGGGAAAGGGTTGCGCCTCAAAGGATTAAGACAGCATTTCCCCGAACACACTGCGTTCAGCTGGTGGAACATGGCTTCTTACATGCTTTGATTCCAGATGGTAGCTGACAACGACATCATGAACATGTTGAGCATGTTTTGTTATAGTAATATTTCTAAACTATCATAAACTTATTTTACATGTGTAATAGATTAAAAAACGACCCCTGGTGGCGAACATTTAAACTAATTTTTTTTTTAATTCGCTCCAACAAATTCCAATACCTTCACTATGTCCTATACAAAATTTCATAACTTTATCAACAATAATTTCGTCTGTAGACAACTTTAAAATAGGGTCGTTTAGTTTCGGACATCTTGTACTTCAATTAAAAACAGATGAATCTAAATGAAACATTACAAATTGAGCAATGTACTACTACTATTTAAACAAAACATAACGCAGGCAAACATATGCAATGAGAAAAACCCAGGAAGTTTTTTTAAAAGCTCGTTTCAATTTTCTTCTTTTTTTTTAAGTATGTCTTTGGTTGCTTACCATCAGATGGACATTTACTTTATTTTGTTATTTTCACTTACCAAGTAAAAGGCACATTCTTCTACGCCAAACATTAAGTATATTTAGAAAGAAAAATTCTTTGCCCTAACCACGTAATATTACGCTAAGCCTGGTAGAATCGATACCGTTAATAAATACCTTCAGTAAAACACTAGCTTCAAAACTTTTAGTTCTCGAAATACTCACTGATGGGGTATTTATTCTTCGTAAGTTCGAAGCGCCGGGATCTGTTATCACTCATGTTTTAAAAGCCATAAATTACATGGCTACCCTTCACGAAATGTGAAAGCAGCCTTTTCAATGGGGCTGTGCTGAGACCGCACGCAACTCTTTGGAGAAAATTCTTTTGAAAATTATGTACTCTTTTTAAGGTAGAAGTATGCTTTAATGAGAATAAGAAGCGTTTTTCTCTAGGATTGCGTTCCCACGTAGAGGTCCAATGTAAAGAAGAAAAAAACATTTTTTAAACGTCGCTGAAAAATTCCATATCGTGGTTGTCAAACTAATATCTGATATGTGCAAAAAGCCTAACTTTGAGATATTGAATAAAAAAGTTTTGTAAAATTCCATGTGAAGCAGATATTTGAAAACTAATTTAAATTAAAGTTGTACGTGTTATACGTTATTTTGTTTTATTATTTAGGTATTCAAATGTATTAGTTCGTTTACAGTAACCTCTGTCCCGTAGTGGCCTAGTTACTGAATTCCGTTCCCATAAGAACACGGCAAGTGAAGCAGCATCCCGCTTGGCCATTGCTTGGAAGGGTCAACTCCCTCTCGGCTCGACTGCTGTGGGACCGTGTACGCTCATGGGAGCGGGTGCTCGTAAAATCCGTCGTGGCCCCAATGTCCTCCAAGTGGTTAAACGATACCTCTGGGGTGCCAATTTCAGGCGGGGGTTTGTCCCACCACTGGAATGGGTTCAAAATGAGGGGACCCCGATGTAAAGTCGTACTTCCTTCCACTGGGGCCCACTGAAAATGGAAGACTGCCCATTGAAAATGGAAGACTGAAAATGGAAGACTCTGCCCGCGCACAGCCAGCTGTCGTCAAAAAAGGGTCTCTGGATTTCTGGCACGCGATGGACGTTTCGATCGTCCGCCCTCTTGCTGGTAGTTAAGTCGAGCGATGGCAACGGCTGCCCTTTTTTTCAACATTGGGCAGTCTATCCAACTGTTCTCGCATTCTTCCATTTTTCAGAAGATGTCAGTGCTGTTAAAAATAATGGTGACCATTTTTTGACGGGAAAGGACGTGCTAAAAAGTAAAGGATTCTCGAGGAGCTATGTCGCCCGCAACTATTTTTATAGAAATCAAATCTATTCTTCGTAACTGGCAACAGCCAAAACGTCAGAATTTGGTGTTTCCAGAGCGGGAACACTGCGCGTTAAAGGGTTAATAGATAACTCGAGGAAAATGGGTAGCTCTACAAGTTTATCTTTTCTGAAATATTCTAAGAAAGCGGTGTATTTACAACAGTTATATTCGCGGCCATGTCTCAACAAGCCAAGATTTGAAAGCGTATGAATTATAATACTTTCATTAGATAAATCTGCTGCTTTAGCTATTGTTTTCAACTAATCTAACATATCACGCAAGTCAGTTAGAAAAAGACTTTAAAAATTATATCCTGTGGTATATTTTTAATGGGAATTATATGGATTTTTTTCTTGGATTTTTTAAACCAACAGTTTTCGCTTATTAAACGTAGTCCCTCCCTTGACAGTATCTGAAAACAATATACGTATCTTATTATTCTAGGTGGTCTCTAGGTATCTATGTTACTAAAATTGTGGAAAATAAACAACATTATTGACGCAATTGCTAGAAAAAGAGGCAAAAAATCGGTTTTGCATTATTGTAAAAAGACACGAATAAAAGAGTGAAAATGCATGATTTTTTTAGGCTTACCATCATCTTTCAATTCCTAACATTATCATCCCTTATGCATGTGTGTGACATTACGAAATTCTGTCGCGAAACCTACGTCATATGAAAAGAAATTCGCAATTTGTACGAATTTAAGCAGCTCCTCGAGATTGCATAGTTTGAAAATTTTCACGAGATCAAAATAAATAAACTATTTCCTTTTGCTAAGCTATTTTTCTTTTTCTTTTTCATTTCTTATTTTTCTTTTGTCGTACCAAAACTGCGATGCAGACTTTGTTACCTCACATTACACCTTTAGCAATTATCAGTGCAAGAACATAATTAAGCACAAATATATCGCATAATTGCACGGGGCGCAAGCTCATGCCCAAACAAATTAAAACTAAAATTAGTTTGGACAAAGGAACTTAACAATTCATTATGTATCCTAGCCCAGGCGCATTTTTAACTGCGTTAAAAGTGAGAAAGATTAATGAGTTTTACCTGTGAAAATGTATCTCTTTTCACTTCGCTTCGAAACTTCTTTCGGTATATACAGTTTGATCGATGATATTCCCAAAATACCCAGTGTCGTCTGGTTTAAAGAACAAGTGTGTCTATATTATAACTTCGACCGTGACTGCGTTGTCCTGTTTTCCGTCTCCGCTGAATTCGAATGTTGTATTTATGAGTTAACTTCTTTTGACAGTTAGCTCGCGGGGAGGGAAAATGATAAGCTTAAGTAAAACTTCGCTTGCAAGTGTATGGAGTACCTAAAGACTTATTTTTTGAAAAGTTACAGGCTTCAGGAAACATAAATATTTTGAAAAGGTGATAACATATTGGTTTATATTATTACTAGCTGCTACCCGCGACTTCGTCCGCGTCGGCTTTAAAGTTAGGTCCCAAAAGAAATGAAGCATGTGTGAATAACACATATGTTTGCGACAAAAGAAACTACATTTAAGTATGGTAGTATACTTCATTTAAAATAAGAGAGTAAGCAGAGTTAATAAATTTAGATTTTTTTTCAGGCATTTGGCGAATACAGTTACGACAGTATTTGCTAACTGTTTTTGTTGTTCTTGTGAAAGAAATATTTATGCTATAGCATGAATTTTAGCCTACATTAATCAGGAATAGTGCAGCTTTCTAATAGCGAAAAAGTTTTAGAATCGGTTCTATAGTTACATAGATACCCAGAGAGCGTGATGTATTAGAATTATTTTGAGTGTTCCTGTAAAGGAAGTATTTGCACTACATGCATGAATTTTAGTCTATAATACTCAAGAATAGTGTAGCTTACTAACAGTGGGAAAAGTTTTGGAATCGGTGCAGTACTTACAGAGATACACATATAGTGTAATGTAATTTTTATGAGTATCCCTGTAAAAAAACTATTTTTGATATATGCATAAAAGGTAGCCTATAACACTCAGGGTCCCACCAGTGTCTAAGAAGATCTACTCTCAAAACTGGAAGGCTGGAGGTGCCAGGTTCAATCCCTGGTCGAGCCTGTCGACCTAGCCGCACGCAGTTTTTCGCGGTTTTCTCCAAAACCTCGCGTAAATACGGGCTAGGATCCCTTAGAAAGTTCCCCACAGAGGAATTCCCTATATAGGTCTAGGACTCTAGTGCAGTCAATCGGTCTTAATCCACAAACAAACAAACAATAGTACTCAGGAATAGTGTAACTAAGTTTTAGAATCGGTTTAGTAGCTATAAAATTTCCATAGAGCGCAATACATTAGAATTATTTTGAATGTTTTTGTAAAAGAATTATTTATGCTATATGCTTGAAAGGTTGGCTGTATGTTAATCCAGGGCATAAGCTATCTTCATTACGAATTTTTCCAAATCCGTTTAGCAATTTGTGTGTGATTCAGTCAAAAACATCTAAACACACAAACGTACACATTTCTTAATGACTATGTCATTTTATCTCTCAATACCCTTATTGAAAAATGTGTCCCAAAAATGCGACATAATAAAGCGACATAAAAAAGCGACATAATTTTACATGTATTTAAATACTATTAGTTCACAACAGCTTTAATATCGAGATTAAAGCAATGTTTAGTCTCTATATTGTTACACTATTTCGTAAGCTGTAGAATATGCTCCACATGTATTTTTTACATATATTCAAATATTATTAGTTCACAACAGCTGTAATCTATTGTTACAATATTTCGTAAGCTGTAGAATATGCACCACATGCATTTTTCTATAAATAGGCTACACTCCTAAAAATTTCAACATAGGGTTACCAGGCGAAATACGCGAAAGATGAGCGATAAAATGACAAGTCAATTAATATAGTTTTAATATGGCAATAATAAAACTAAAAAAATAGGGGTGTTCAGGGGGATCTCCCCCTGACGAGGCTCGAACAGCCGAGTTTTTATATTATTGGTAGGATTTGGAAATTTATGAAGTTTAAGAAACACATTTGGACTTTTCTTTCTAATGCTTTTTAATTTGGCGTAAAATCAACATAATTTCCATACCATTTCATGTTTTTCAAATGCATGTTTATCTGAAAATAGAATTTCAGCTTTATTTCAAAAGCATAAATCATTTTGTGCGGGCGATAAAACGGTTTTTAATTAATAATTAGAAAAGTATTTAAAATTTCAACATTCTGAGCCTCAGGTGCACAGTCATGGGCTTCTATGCTCAAATTTTCAAAGCTCTGCTTTCTGTAGATTGGTCTGGAGAACATTCATTTTTATTATTATTGATAGATAGATTTGTCATAAAACTGGCATAATTTCCGTGGAATTTAATGTTTTTCAGATGCACGCACGCGCTTCTTTATTGAAGCAATAGCATTCTTGTTAGCTCAAAACATGAATCATTTGATTGATACGGGCGAAACTCGCCAAGCATGGCAACGTAAAAACGGTTTTTAATTAATAATTAAAAAAAGTAATTAAAAATCTAAAATTCTAAGTAGCCTATAACCATCTCCAGGGTCCCGTCTAAACCAAAATGCATCCTCATCGATTCAGCGGTTTAGGCGTGATAGCGTCATAAACAAACAAACAAACAAACTCACTTTCGCATTTATAATATTAGTTAGAATTTTTTGAAGGGGTAGGGGATGGGGCAGGGGGTGGTAGAGGAATGTAATCTTTTAATCTATTGGGCGTGCCTGAGAGTAATATCCTTTTTCGCATAACATTCAAATAAAATAAAGAATAGGACGCATATTTGTAAAATTTTAAAGCGAGAATTTCATATCTATATAAATAAAATTAGACTTTTGTCTGTACATTTCTTGGAATTCGAAAATTTTGCGATTTCTCCGTTTCAAGCACCTGGGAATCTGGTGCGACGCTCAAAAAAAGTTTGTCTGTCTGTCGTTCTGCCATTCTGTCATTCTGTCCGTGACGCTTTTTTTTTTGTTCAAGCATCACATAAAAACGACCAAAGCGAATGATATGAAATTTGTTGTCATGATAGGTTGTCACTCAACTTAAATTCTAGGCTTCCAATTTTTCAAAAATATTGATTAGATGTTGAGATTTTGCAAATATTATTTCAATATGCGTAAATATCCGTTCTCACATCACATAATCACGACTAACAAGAATGAACGCGATGATATTACTTAGTTATTCTCTAACCTGTAATATTTTAACAATACATAAAAATTATAACTTCGCTTTTTTACTTTGGCAACATACTACATTCATTCTGTGTACTCCTACAATGCTGACGAAAGTTCTTGCTTTTTGGAAATTTGCATTCAGTACTAACCCGTCAACGACGGGTACTTCAGCTAGTAATGTATACATATACAGGGTATCCAGTGCCAACGGCTATTTCCTAAACTGTTAGAGACCCATAGTTCCAGTTTCAAAAATGCTTTAAATTGCATCCTCTATTATATCAGAAACAATCGATGTCAATAAATCAATTCCTATAAAAATTACGAAACTTAAATTATTATAGGGTCCTACGAGTTATATTTAGAAAGATTTTCCTTTTGAGATTTCACGCACGATAAAAAAATTCGTCCTTATACGACCAAAATTTACCGAGATATAGCTGCTTAAAGTTGTAGCACTTTTCGAAATGCGAAATACGCGTTGCATACAAAATAAATTTGAGAAAAATGAATGTACATGGTTTTGAGCAGCAATTTTATCAAATATTTTACGATTGTAGATTGAAATAAAGAAGTTATGAAAACGATTGACTCACTTGAAAGTTCTGAAATCTATTTTCGCGTATTCGTGAGTTTTGTATTTTACAGCAAGAATTTTATGGATATCCTTTTTCTCCTTTCAGAAGACGCAGGATATGTGAAAATAACGTTTTTTGCCCCACTATCCCCCATAAGATACAAAGAGGATAACTGCAGCTGTCGAAATTGTAGCACTCGAAATTCTGAAAAAAGCGTGGTTCGAATTCCGCTGCAGAATGGATATCGTTAGTGTTTTCAGCGATGGAGTCACATCGAACTTTTATAACTTAATGCTATAAGTAACTTAACATCCCCCCCCCTCCACCACAAAAATGCATGTATCTTACTTAGCTTTGTAAATACAGCACTTCCAATTTGAAATGCAGTAAAGCACCGTTTATACGTTTTTCATTTATACGACTTTTATTAGGTTGTAACGAAAGTTCTCCTCCACAGCAAACATCGTCAGCACACAGTTCTCGTTGGCGTATTGGCTCCTATTTTGTCAAACGATTTTTGGAATTTGAAAGAAAGAGGTTTACTTTATAACACTGTGTTGTGAAATCTGTAGAAAATAGAGTTATCATTAAGTATAAGGTGTCTCAACGGGAACTATCCCTCTAGAGGATTAGAACCATCCTTTACTTCCAGTTGTGTTGCAAAAAGTCAGCTCCATAATATCAACGAATTATGAGTACAGCTTTAAGTACTATTGTTGTATCATGTGACACTGTGCAGGTTTGGTACCGAAAGTTCAAAAACAGTTATCTAAGGCGTTAGAAGTTAGGTTTTCAGGCAGATATGGCGGAAAACTTTCGTTACTACCTGATACATTCATACGTCGTTTTCGTAAAAATCTCTTTTCCTTCCTGTTCATTTTAATGCAAAAAGGCATAGTTTATAAGACACACAATTTCGGTTATACGTCGTTTTTAATAATCCTACACAATTTTCTTCTTAGTCATTATTTTCTTATTTCGGGATAAACTTTTCTTAGATAGAGCGTCTAATAAAGGATATAAGGATGGATGTGCCTATAACCACCTTCCTTTAAAAACACATTCGACTGTATAAGAAAACTTGTTAGTCAGAACACGCGTAAAAAACATTGTATGTACTCAATTCAATCCGTAATACTTTGATTAATAATCAAAAACCATTAGACGACTAGGAAAGATTTTTTTTAATTTAATGTCTATATGAATACAAGAAGACAAAGCCCATGGTGGTCGCAATTACAACGGGTGCTAGAAAAAAAATCTGGAGTGACTCCACTCGACTTTCCGAACACTTACGATTAAGATCATTACCAAGCACTTAAATAAATTTGAATCGAT
>JAWZYV010000780.1:0-18068 GCA_038373885.1 Cheiracanthium punctorium | reverse complement strand
AACATGCTTTAACTCTTTATCTATTAAAGATAATTAGGCAGTGTGAATTGAATAAATGTTTAAAATAAGGTTAAAAAAAGACTACGTTAAGAGAAAATTCCTCTTGTTAATTTTCACAGAGTTACACTTTTTAAAATTTCTTAGAACTACCTTACAAAAAAATTTCTAGAAAATAAAATGTATCCCATGCACAAATGAGGTGATGTGCAAAATTTCAGCCTTTCATCATATAACGTCTTAAGGATATCTATAAACAAAGGTGACTGGGGTCTATACTTGAATTTGAATGTAAAATATTCTTTTCATAATATCTGTATGACCCTTAAAATGTGATTGTGATTTTTTCCCTTTCAAGAGCTACTGAAAATTGGTTTAAGTCAGTACTCATTATCTTCATACCTTTGACACTTTTCAGGATATAATTCTCAAATTTTGTGCATCACCTCATCAGAATATGGAGCACATTTTACCGATTGGGGATATTTTTGTATGCGGGTTATATACAAAAAGTGTAACTTTTTGGAAATTAATGAAAGAAATTTTTCACTGAGAAAACATTTAATTGCTCCAGGGCTACGGCAATTTCTAGCAAAAAAAGGTGCCGGAGCCTTAATATTCTTATGTTAATACTCAGTAGTAAACTGCAAATCCTTGCAATATGGGGTTGGTAGCACATTTAATTAAAATAACGATAATTTAAAGATTTTCCCATATAATAATTATTTCACAGAACAGTGATATAAAATTAAATAGTCGGAAATTAGCAGGAAGAAATATAAACATTATACAGAAAACACCCAAATTCTGGTGGTCTCAGGACTCTCAAATCTGGTCGAGGTGAAGCGAATATGATTTGTCTTGTCTGCTAAAATCAGTTTGTGCTTGAAAAGGGGAAAATGTATGAATTAACCCATTTATGCCTAGTGTCCCTTTTTTGGGACGGCATTTTCGCTATTAGTCGAAAACGTTATTTATTTTTCCTAGGCTTTATTCATGAGTATTGAGCCTCAACTCTACAAAATATTTTAACATGACCACGTAGGATGTTGAAATTTCGATTTTTATGTATAATGGTTTTAAAAGAAATCATCCCTTGTTCAAGAAGTTGACATCAGAAATTTATCTATTATTTCTGTTATCAGTAAAAATTGAAGAAAGTCGCAAAAATATCCAGGCACAAATGGGTTAATGTATACTAGTGTTGGGCTTCGGAGCAAAGTATTCATGAGCTTTGCTGGGTTTTGCCTAATATGTAAAAATTCACCCAGAAAAAAGAAATACAGGGTCAGAGTTCCAGCTTTTGATTTCTGTTCTGATTCTAACTTGAAACAAAATTCAAAAATGTAATTGTAGAATTGTTTAGTACAGTTTTATGAGCTAACATTGCGAAACAGAAATGTTTTCCATCTTATAATAAAAGGGCAGAAGCTTTATGGAGTTATAAATTTACATTTTGCACTCATGTTTACTGTCAATTTAAATAATTATGCAACTATATAAAGATTACATTAATTGGTCTACGTCTTTAATTTAGTTGATTTTTTGGATTATTTTTTTAATTCATATTCATACGTATTATATTAATTACATGTACTAATATGTTATGCGATGCATATGTTACACTTTTTTTATTAATGGGATAACTGGTCCTATTTTATAGGCATTTACATATTTAAAAGAACACTATGATAAATAATAACAAGCAATACATTTATTTTTTATAAAAGAAAAAAAACAATCTGAATATATCTTAATAGGAATTTAAATAAACACTTCTTTAATATAAATATTAATGGAATTTGATGTTTTCTAGGGCATACAGAATATCCGATGAATTATAATTAAAAAACAAACCTTTATTCTTGCATAAATCTCACAACGTAAGAAAATTTAGCATGCACAACAATGTATTTGTAAACAAACAGTAATCCGAATAACCTGCCGAATCTTAAAACAAACGCTGTGTTCATTCCCGTACATAATGTTCTCTTTCCGAACGCAGTACCAGCAGAAAAAGTCGCTTGAAATATCATAAAAATATTATATGTTAAGCTTTTTAAAATATTAAACGCCACCTGGGACACAAAAGTCGAAGGTCTGATTAACAAATTCCATCCATTACAATCATCCAAAAAATTAAATTTAATACTTTTTTTGAATGTTGAAAATCGGATTTTTCCCATTGAAATACATTACGAGAACCCCAAGCTGTCACGCAAGACGGCGACCGATCGCAGAGAGGAGGGGCCCGTCGAAATGCTCTACTGGCGCGAGCGTCGTCAAACCAGCGCGAACGACGCAAGTGTGAAACGCATAAAGGTCTTCGGACAGTTGTTTACATTTGGAGTCCTACTGAATACAGTAATTATGAGCACAGTACAGGGCGCAAGCGCCCAGGAACATAGATATAGGAATAACTAGATCACGCATCCGTATACTAGTAAGAGGTTTTTCTTGTTGCCAAATATCTTCGGTGGCATCGCCCATGATAGTGGCAGAAAGCAGTGTCTTGGTCATGGTTTATGGTTATTTTCGCCACTAGTCCAGCATCTTATTTATTTATTTATTTTTAATTAACTTTAAGCATTATCATGCCCAAGTCGTGCTGTGCGTATAATTGCACCAACAGGTTTAGGAAAGGATCTGGAATATCTTTTCACAGGTAATAAATGCTTGAAATTGGTGGTATTGACATAGATATAGGAATGAACGCTAGTTATTCCTATATCTATGGGTATTGAAAATCAAATACCAATTGATGTTCAATAACAGTAGTATTTTTAAATTTCCTAGTTACCTATGCTTTTCGTTCACTTTGTAAAGTAATTGAAGGAGATATTGCACATCCTTCTTGAATTAAAGTAGACATTGCTTAATTCATGTTTCTATATAAATATAATCCTAAAAACATTTGACCGTACGATATATATATACTTATTTTTAAATTGTATACTTGGCACTTAAACTATAAAAAATGAGATAACTAAAGCATCGTAATTTACTTTTTATGAATAATTATTAATCATATTTTACAGGAAATGATTAATTTTTCTATCATTTTTCAAAAATAACTCTTGAGTTGGGAATATTGAATTTATCTTATTTATTCTAACTAGATTTTCCACATTTGAGCATTTTTTAACGACTTTTAAAATTACTAGTTTTAATATTAAATTCATTTTTTTTTTAGTTCAACGTGATTGTTTGTTTAAGTCTTTATTTATTTTTCTTTATACTTTTGTTTAAGTAAGCTTTATTAAGTTAGTGTTTTATGGTAAGTATTTTAACTTTTTTTTTTTTTTTTTTGAAATAAGCATATCAGCTCTGTAGTGTTGTATCAAATCCACAGTTTAATTTAAAAAAAAAAAACCTGGCTGGTGACACAATTTTTAATATTAACTGAAATTCTATTAAATCAGTGCTTTAATTGAATGTACGTTTAAGTTTACACATCCCTGTCTGAACAAACAATAGTACACTATAAAATGTATTTTTAAAAAGCCATAAAACAGTTAAGTTATGCCAAGCAAAGTTATCATGGGAGGATTATTTCTGATGCTTTTTGTGCAATGTTGTGCACAAAAAGTGCACATGCTTTGTGCAATGCTTCGATGCTGCAAACTGTCATTTTACTTAATTTTTCTAGCTGACTTTCTGATTTTAATAACTTTAATAAAAAACACGTTTTGGACTCCCACTTCAAAAGGGATAAAATTTCCTAAGTATAGCCTTTTTGCTTAAAAAAAAAAAAAAAAAAAAAAAAAAAAGTAGAAGAAGGCGTATTTGAATCTCAAGAACGTTAGAAATACATTTACGAGGGAAAGAAAGATCCAAACTCAATCACCAAACTATGTCACAATATTATGATTTTCTTAAAATGTAAAAAGAAGCACAATCCCCCCCCCCCTTGATATGAACGTAGTTTTCTCTTACGAGATCTATGGCACCTCGGTCTTTTACGCTAGTACTTCCAATATACACAGTTGATATTTTATTTCAGTTTAAATCTTTGTTCAGATAAAGTTTTCTTTGAATTTGGTTCTGAACAAATCATCAATTCTGTATTTAAATGTAAATTAATGCTGTTGCATAGCAGTCGTAAGCAGCGACGTTTTCGTCTTTCTGCCACTATCGTGTCGTCTGCTTTGGAAGTGCACTGGCAACAAGTTTCCTCCCCTTGTGCGCAATCTAGTTCATTCCTATATCTATGCCCAGGAACTGCGGAAAGCACATTTGAAACGCATCCTCCTTCTACGGAGTTGCGTCCCACCCGTGCCATGGGAAACTGGGATTTTCCTCGGCTATCCGAACGGGTCTAAAAACCCGAATACGCGGTAGTTGGTATTATCTTCGCCGTGGCGCTAGTGCTATGCCCAGAACAGAGCGATTTAAAGGTTCATTGTATACAATTAAATGAGCATTAAAACTCTCAAAAATTCTTGGTTTTTAAATTAAAAAAATTTTTTTTGTTTAAACAGAATGTATCTTTATCTATAAATATTTCGAAAAGTTTCTTCATCCACGCACATATTGAAAAAAAAAAAAATTAAGAAATTCTTAGTTGGTTAATGCTTTTAGGAGCTTCTTCTACATGTAATAAATTAATAATAAATAAATATATTAATTTATGTTTTAAATGAATCTTCAAAAGACTGTAATACTTTTTAAAGACTTGTAACTACTACATATTCTTATATTTTAATACAGCATTCTCCCTACACGTAAAAAACACTCAAAATACTGGGGTTAAACGATAAAATAAATGAAAACTTTGTGAAACAAACACATATAAAATGTAACTTATAATAAGTTACGATGGTTTCGACCAAAAAATTCTTTCGGTCTTCCTCAGACAAAGTCCGAGACGCAGGGGCGTAGCCAGAGGGGTCTGCTGCCCCCCCGAAATGGGACCCTTTACTTAGGTTACAATTTGATATTTATTTTACAGTTGAAATTTAGCTTCAAATTTGATACCCAGCCCACCCCGAAATAAAATCCTGGCTACGCCACTGCGCGAGACGAAGGTCTTTGTCTGATGAAGACCGAAAGAATTTTTTGGTCGAAACGATCGTAATGTATTATAAGTTACATTTTATATGTGGACCTCCAATGAGGAATTGGAGGCCATACGAAATGCATTTTCTTCGCTCTCTTATCACACACACTTATACACAAATCTGAGTTGCAGTAGTCGCCCGCCCCCCATAAAAAATTCTATGGTAAATTTCAATCTTTTTGTGTTTTAAAGAATTATTCTAATAATCAAATTAGGCGGCAGCAGCGGACCCAGGGGGGGATGCACGTGCCCCCTGTCAGTGAGCCGGTGACCCTCCCCTTTCGGGGACTCCTTATTCATTCGTTAGAGAATTTTTAAGATAAGAAACAATCCAATTTTTAGGCCAATTTTCATTTTGAAATATTTAAAAGAAAAACTACTTTTGTAGTACTTTCGCTTTTCAAAGATTCGTGAAATGATGCGTTTACATTTCAATCAGAAACAAAATGTTATGGGTGTCGGAAGTGGGGGGATGTTGGCAGTCGCGTGGCGTAGAGGAGGCGCCCGACCCGGGCAGAAAATTTCTAGAGGCGGTATAACGCCAATGTTTAACTTATTTTAAAAAGATTAAAATGTCATTGAGTTTTGGGCGGTTTTCTCCAGATGAAACATGAATATGTCTTAGAACACCTTAAAATGTCCTCCGACCAAGCCCTCCACCCTTCTGCTTAGATGTATTATAAAAACGAAAAGAGAAAAATTCTCAATGCAAATTATTCAGGAGCTAAGTTAAATTGTTTAAAATTACTCTACCAGATGAAAAAAATTATAAATAAAAAACATGAACTTTTTCTGGAGGATGGGCTCAGTTATCTAAATAAATTATACTGCAATAAATAAATAAATAAATAAGTAAATAAGACACTGAACATGGTAGATGGTGGAAGTGTTACGGTCCCACGTTCGGGCCTACCGCGCGGCTGTCGATCTAATAGTCTGTAGTTTTGCTCGGTTTCCTACATACGTATACACGGAAGTATAGGAAGAATAAAATAAATAAAAACTTTCTGGAAAAAGCACACATAAAATGTAACTTATAATAAGTTACGATCGTTTCGACCAAAAAATTCTTTCGGTCTTCATCAGACAAAGACCTTCGTCTCGCGCAGTGGCGTAGCCAGCATTTTATTTCGGGGTGAGCTGGGTATTAAATTTAAAGCTAAAGTTCAATTGTAAGCTAAATATCAAATTGTAAGCTAAGTAAAGGGTCTCATTTCGGGGGGGGCAGCCCCCCTCTGGCTAAGTCCCTGCGTCTCGGACTTTGATGAAGACCGAAAGAATTTTTTGTTCAAAACGATCGTAACTATCATAAGTTACTTTTTTATGTGTTTTTTTTCACAAAGTTTTTATTTATTTTATCGTTTAACCCCAGTATTTTGAGTGTTTTTTACGTATAGGGAGAATGCTGTATTAATATATTAAAATATGAAGTAGCTACGAAAAACAAGTCTTTAAAAAGTATTACAGTCTTTTGAAGATATTGCTCAAATAAAAGATAAATTAATATATATTTATTTATTATTACCCAGGTAGCACAGAGATATTGCCCAATATCAAAATTACAATATTGGGCAATATTAAATGGACCCCCCCTAAATGATATTCCTGAATATTATTTTTTGACATTCAGAGATATCAGTTTAACATTTCTGAATATTGTTTTCAGATATCCAGGAATATCTTTTTTTGATATTTGTAAATATTATTTTTTGACATTGAGCAATATTGGTTTCCAACATTTCTGAATATTGTTTTCAGATATCCAGGAATATCTTTTTCTGATATTCCTAAATATTATTTTTTGACATTGAGCAATATTGGTTTCCAACATTTCTGAATATTGTTTTCATGTTTCTCCCATCAGCCCTATAAGCATCAGGTCAATATTGTATGCTTGGACTCCTATTTGTGAGCGAAAATATTGATTGTAAAAGAAATTGGGGGGGGGGGGACTTGACTAATTAATATTTCACATGTAGACATTTTTTTGGTTTGAAATTATAACTCAAAATAGAATTTTTTAATGCTTTAAAATGAAATAAAGCATTAAAAAATTCTCTTTTGAGTTATAATTTCAAACCAAAAAAATGTCTACATGTGAAATATTAATTAGTCAAGTCCCCCCCCCCCCAATTTCATTTACAATCAAAGTTTTCCCTCACAAATAGGAGTCCAAGCATACAATATTGACCTGATGCTTTAATAAGTTAGCGGAAACATTTTTTTTTTTTTTAATGACTGGGAAAAAAAATTTTGTACGAGTTTGCATTTGATGGTGCTAAAAGATCGTTCTTCACACAGATTCTTGACTCACCTTTTGGAGAACGTAAAGGCCTTTAATACTCAAATTTTGCAGCAATTTATATTGTAGAGTACAATTAAAAGCTTGAACAAATAGTTGAAACTTTTACTATAGGCAGCTATTTTATAATCACCTATAGAATATAAAATTTACTTTGGATTTTATAGTAGCCACTACTCATAAAATCCACAAAGACAATATACTTTTAATTACTACAGCTCTGCTATAACAATCTCAGTGTTAAATCAAACTACATACTCTTTTCTTTGGTCAACGCAGGTTATCTTGAATTTTTCAGAAAGATTGTGAAAGATTGTTTGGTCTTTGAAATGACCAATTTCAAAGTATACAATAAATGTTTGCCATATGTGTAAAGGGAAAAGGGAGGGGGCAGGAAGTATAAATAGAGCTTTTCTTAGAGTAAAATAATAGCTATTAAAGAAAAAAAAAATTCCAGTAATATGCTCATATTTCTTTTTTTATTCAAGGTTCTACTTACCTTGAAACGTTTCCCACAAAATGTAATTTGCCATTGGAGGTTACTTCCCACCCCCACCCCCTAAATTTATATTAATTTCCATGAAGCACTAATGCATCTTAGAATCAATGAATTCATTTTCAATATATTTGTATTAAAAGTTATCTCTTAAGCCTTTGGATTCCATTAAAAATTACAAGAGGGATGAATGAAAATTCCAGTTACGAGTGATTAAATACATTTCTTTATAATGTTTCAAAGTACAGTAGAACCTTGGTTATGCAATGCTCCATGATATTCAATGTGACACC
This sequence comes from Cheiracanthium punctorium, assembly GCA_038373885.1. Taxonomy (NCBI): domain Eukaryota; kingdom Metazoa; phylum Arthropoda; class Arachnida; order Araneae; family Cheiracanthiidae; genus Cheiracanthium; species Cheiracanthium punctorium. Next base: position 9,921 of record JAWZYV010000780.1, on the reverse strand, counting down.
TTGGTTAATGTAAAAGATTCATGATCAGACTTCGCATGATTACACATCCATCTGCAATTGATTACAAGAATTGAAAAGGATTACGACTATGGCCAATTCCTAAAAGGATTATGACCAGTTACTGTTAAATTTGCTAAAAAGGTAGTAATCTTGATCTTAGTGAAATCAAATATTCCGAAAATTCTGAAGTAATGCAATTTTATTACACTATTTCTGTAGAATTTATAAAATATTAAGAAATAGCATTCTTATAGGGAATTACATTTGACTGTAATCGTTTCGAAGTCTGGACATGATCTACAGTATGTTTAAAACTGTAATTGTGATTATGATTGTCAGTGTTATCCGAGGCATGTTTGATTCTGACCACCTTGGATAATCAGGGTTCTACTGTAACTTGATCGAAAAGCAAATATTATTGGTTGTAAACAAGAGAAGAAGAAAATATTAAAATAAATAAATTTTGATTTGGAATAAATGGATTAAAATCTTTTTTGGGCTATATTTTAAGATTTTCATTAAATTGGAAATGCTATTAAAATTGAGTAATGCTTAAAATTGCACAATTGTGAATTTTAAAAACTAATTTAAGTTTTAATTCATGCAAAACAAAATGCACTTTAAACAGCTTACTGGAAAAGGATTAACTCTGGTAAAAAATTAGTACTGTACATTTTTAATATTATAAATATCCCTAATTATAAACACACTTCAAATTAAGTTTTCTTTCCAAAAAATTACATGAAACAGATTTTCATATTTTATTTTTAAAAACAAAATTATCTTTATAAGTTTTCAGTATAATTGTCCACAATATCAAATGTTAAAGAACAATCTGAAACACGAATCTTTTTTTTATTCTAATCAGGTGCTTCAGCTAAACTTCGACCAAACATATTTGCCAAAACCTCCTTGTCCTTAAACTTCAAAGCAGCAGCAGCTACAAAAAAAAGAAAAAAAAAAGCTTTTCAGACATGTAATTGCTACACGATAAAATTAGCTAAAATATTTTAACCACATGGTTGGCTGAAAGGTTTAAATTATCAGAATGAAATTATTAATTTCCCCATCAAAATCGGGAAATCTTGCATTTTTAAATTAATAATTAGCGGAAGAATCAGATTTGACGTTTTGTTACTCTCTTTTACTCTTAAAATAATATACTCTGACAGTAAAAAATAAATAAAATTGATGAATATTTTAAACATTGATATTTGAAAAACTATTAATTAAAAAATACATTGCTCATTTCAAAACATATCAAAATGGTATGATATGCTGTTTTATACTAGTTTTTTAATTAATTAATGAAACAATACTAACTAGCAAGTTTGATCCCAAGATCCAATAATTCTTAATTAGATTGGGTTTTAGTTTGAGTTAAGTATTATTAGTGGCACCAGGGGCGTAGCCAGATATTTTCATGGGGGGGGGGTTACGACTACTACAACTCATATATATGTATACGTGTGTGTGATAATGTAGTGAAAAATATACATTTTGTATGGCAAAAAATTTCTCATGGGGGGTAATGACCCCCCTAAAACCCCCCCTTGGCTACGCCCCTGAGTGGCACCCAAAATTTGCTTAGACTTGGTAGAGAAAAAAAAAAGTAATAACAGATAACAGACTGTTAGTGATAAATTTTAGGGTACTTGCGTATTATTCCGGCAGTCCGCCAAGACGAGCAATTTTTTTGCCAAGAGAAATGCCGGACATATGAAATTATTAATGGTTTTGAATACGATTGGGGCAACAGTTTGGCAACTCATTTGACGGAAAAATAGTTTGGCTGGAATGACCACCGGGAAAATACGTAAGTACCAATTTTAAGTTGGCCATGGAAGGTAAATTTCCATAAAATTGTTTTTCTAGGGAAATCTAGAATTTAAATATAAAAAATCTGGAGTGACTCCACTCGACTTTCCGAACACTTAGGATTAAGATCATTACCAAGCATTTAAATAAATTTGAATCGATGAATAATTCAAACATACATACCAAATTGAAACTCAATCGAATGCACTGTTTAAACGCTTGCACACTTTCAAGAATTTCTCAACATATACCATTATTCCATAATATAAAAGAAATTTTTGTTGTAGCCTTGTAGAAAAACTATAATTCTTATACACAACTAAACCCCCCCCTTGGCTACGCCCCTGAGTGGCACCCAAAATTTGCTTAGACTTGGTAGAGAAAAAAAAAAGTAATAACAGACTGTTAGTGATAAATTTTAGGGTACTTGCGTATTATCCCAGCAGTCCGCCAAGACGAGCAATTTTTTTGCCAAGAGAAATGCCGGACATATGAAATTATTAATGGTTTGGTTTATTAATACCGGTCTTAAGATGGTGATTTATAACATATATACTCAACGTCAGCTTAATCGAAGGTACCGTTTAAACGCTAGCGCACTTTCAAGAATTTCCCCCCATAGGCCAGAATGTAAAAGAAATCTTTGTCATAGCCCTGTAGAAGAACTATAAGTCCTATACACATCCAAATTAATATCGGTCTTAAGATAGCGGTTTATAACATATATACCCAATTTGAGCTCAATCGAATATGCCGTTTAAACGCTAGCGCACTTTCAAGAATTTTCCCCCCATAGGCCATAATGTAAGAGAAATCTTTGTCGTAGCCCTGTAGAAAAACTATAAGTCGTATACACACCAAAATCAATACCGGTCTTGCGACGGTAGTTTATGACATATATATCCAATTTGAGCTCAATCGAATGCTCCGTTCAGGTGCTATCGTGTTCACTCACATACACACAAACACATACACACACACACACATACATACATACATCTCGTAAAAATAGCATAAATGGATTCAGAAGCCCTCAAAACGTCTAAAACCACCAAAATCTCGAAGTCGAATTTTTTCATGATTACAATACTTTCCTTACATGGTACATGTTCGGAAAGTAAAAATACAGTTGAGACAGATCACATGATCGAAGTAACAAATGACACTTTTATGGCATAACAGTGACTATTCACCACAAATGAATTCTCATTCATCAAGAATAAGCATATTGATTACTTTAGGAGTTAATTACCTTAATGTTATGAGTTTTTTTTTTCCTGGTTACTGTTTCAAATTTAAATCAGTTAGTAATAGCACAGGTTAATACAATGTGTCATGACTTAAGAAAATCTGAAAAAGCAACAAAATTCAAATTTAACATCTGAGTGTTTTCTCTTACATTAAAACTAATTTCATTGGGATATTGTTTTTTTGTGTGATTGTGGAATGCTACGTTAGGACTATCTGCCAAGGATGGGGGTGCATTGGTAGGAGGACTTTATACGGGTTTCTAATGCTTATTCACATGTGATATTAGTAACAACTTGAATCAATTTAGTACTATGGTACTATACTATATCTTTCATTCTTGATATAAAAAATATGCATTTGTTTACTAATTGGGGAATACTTAAATTTGTTTACTATTCGGTTGTCGAATATTTAAGTATTTGGCCGAACCGTCACGGTATACTGTCGAATAGGTATACTGCCAGTATACCGAATATTTGGTGCATCCCTACATTGTACATTACCATACATAAAGAATTTGTTGATAGCTTCATTACAAGATGAGTAACACATGGTATACTCTTACTAAAATTAACACTTACATTATTGGGTCTTTCGGAAACCTATGATATTAGCTTTCAGGTTCTTTCACTCTAGCTGTGTCACAAAGGACACACTTAACATGGGAGGACTTCTTTTTTCTGTAGAAAGAAAAACTAATTAAAAAGAGGGTGAAGACAAAACAAAAAGTTTTAGAAATGACAATATTGAAGCAAAATAGCTCGTACATTAACATGAAATATTTTTACAAATAACTTTTATCCGCAATGTCTGTAACCAAGGGTAGAATCTTGTGTTTTGTTTTCTTTTTGTGCTGCCCCTCGGGCAATCTCTGAAATTATTTTGGTCGCCCCCAAGTACAGTTTGTTGCCCATGCAACTTTTGCTATACAATTTTTTTTTTTTTTTAATTGCGGCTGTTACTATGAAAAATGGATTTTTGACTACGTCTGATTTGACTATGATGGCAGAATTCTCTTTACGGTGATCGGCTGCTTGTAAACAAATAGGAAACGAGCACACTGAAGATAAAACAATAGTAGTTTCTTTCTTTCTACTCTTTTTGATAATTACCATGAAAGAAAATTCTTTTCTTTTTGGTTGCCCTAAGGGCAACTGAATTCTTTGTTTTACTTGCCCGTTTAAAAATCTGACTGCCCTGGGTAAGCAGACAACTGCAACTTTCGAGCGCTGTCTGTAACTGAGTTCGAATAATTTTAGATTATGCAATTCTCTGTTAATAGTGTCCACAAGGCTGCTTTTAATTACAGCAAAACTACAAAAGTTATCTGCGTAATGGGGGGATCAGGGGTGGCAAATAGGGGGTGCAGTTGCACAACCAAATGAAAAACTGAAATGCAACCCCTGGAGGGGGGGGTGGGAGAATGTCTTTAGGCCGAGAACTTTAAAGGAATATTCACATTACAACAACTGGAGAAAACCACGGGAAAAATAACCATATTTCATTATATGATAGATCATCATTTCTCATCTCTCCTATACAGTCGAACTCTTATAGCAAACCAAGTATATAACGAACTAAGGCACGTATCCAGCCAGGCTGGTGGTTAAGGCAACTGTAAGCCAGCCCCCCCCCCCGAATATCTGACTGTTTACTTAGCTTACAGAGTTTACCCATACTTTCGTTTGAAATTTTTGAAAAACTGCAGAATATTATTCATTAATTACATATATCAGTGGCATAGCCAAGGGGGATAGGGAAGTCGCAAGCCCCTCTAATGAGCAATATTTTTTGTCATACAAGAAGTATATTCTTCACTCCCGTATCACACACACAATAAATTTCTGGCTGTGCCACAGATATATACAATTTTTATATATAATATTGTATACATTAAATTTATAAATTTGTTATATAAATGGTATTAAACTAATTATTCTTAGTGAGCACAACTTATGTGCTAGTATAATTGTTATATTTTAATATAATTAATTTTAATTAGGCATTTAGTTTAATGCAAAATGTAAATATAGTGCATAATTAGTTTGCATATTGTTCTCTTTCTTTTATGGATTAGTTTTTGAGGGTTTAAACCAGTTTTTGATGCTTGTCATGTCGAAAAACAGTTTTTGAAGTCAAAAACCCAACCCTGAAATGATGGTATATCACAGGCAAAATGAAACTCAAAGTACGCTGCGAACTACTAGACTAACCACTGAACAAAAAAAAAAAATAATTTGTATTTCCTCCAATTTTCTTAGCTACTTAATATTGAATATAATTCTTGGGCTCAGGTACTGAGCCAATTTTTGTGTTTCTTCACATTAATTTTAAACACATGAAGTTGAGCTTTAAACGTTTCAAAAGCTCTACACTCGCCCCCCCCCAAAAAAAAATAGAAATATGTTCCGAGACTAAATTAAAACTTCTGATATAAACTGCGATGAAGATAAACTTCTTTGCTTCTAAGAAGCTGAAATCACTCCCCCCCCCCCAAAGCTTCGATATTATATTTTTAGTGTGCACTATATCAAAAATAACTCAGTATTTTTTGTGCACTATAACAATCACAATAAACGTGTACAAGAATATTTCACATAATGTTCGCAACGGCAAATAGATTTACGTTCTCCTTCAAAATATCGCAAACATAGAAATTGCAGACATAAACACCTTTCACGAAATATTTACACAATTGTAGAAAAAAAAATACTGATTTGATGTGCAGCATATTCCTTGTTGCATCGTCATATAAACAAACAACACATATATCAATATATAAAAAACAATGTAAATGACAGTTAAATAACATAAAAGATGTACCTACATTTTAGAAGATAATTCTATATCCTTTGCCATGACGATCAGCAAAATGTATCCTGAATAAGTTCATGTTCAATGGCGACTCCGACCCTCCGACTTCCCACGTTGTTGATGTTTGGAAATTCCTCCCGCCCGCCAAGAATAACGATTAGTACGCATGCGCGAGTTGAATGTTGTAAACATAATATCATTTCTTTGATATTCCCTGATATTCACCAATGTTGTAAACAGAATATCATTTCTGCGATATTCCCTGATATTCACCAATGTTGTAAACAGAATATCATTTCTGCGATATTCCCTGATATTCACCAATGTTTAAAATAGTACATTGAAATGAGTATATCGCTAAAAAATTGGATTAAATGAAAAAAAAAAACATTAGGATGTTATTTCTGAATGATAAGGTTATAAAATAATTGAAGAAATTCTCTTAAATGTTTTTAAAAAGGATTACTTTTAATTAATATCCGCCAATATCGGCAGATGTCGTAAATTCAATGTATGACATTCAGAGACTTTCAAAATATTGCCCGATATCGGTGGACATTTGTCAATATCTTTGTGCTACCTGGGTAATTTATTACATGTAGAAGAAACTCCTAAAAGAATTAGCCAACTAACAATTTCTTAAATTTTTTTTCAATATGTGCATGGATGAAGATACATTAATATATTTATTCATAAAGATACAGTCTGTTTAATTAAAAAAAATTTTTTAAAAATTAAGAGTGAAGCATTTTTGACAGTTTTAATGCCCTTTTAATTGTATGGACTGGCCTTTTAAATCGCTCAGATTCTGGGCATAACAGCAGCGCCACGGCGAAGAGAATGTCAACTACCGCTGATTCGCGGTTTCCTATTGTTCTCCGTTTCGTCTGGATAGCCCAAGCCTGGAAAGATCCCAGAGACGGAGAGGACCATTTCCGCGCCACAAAACAAAAGTTATCAGAAATTGGCGGGATAATTCTTTATGTAATTAATGCACATACATTTTTTATTTCAGGAAAGCTACTTGTTTGTCCAAGCCGAATGAAGGACTTGCAAAATCTTCTCGTTTTTTTTTTTTTATTGATGCAATTTAAGTAGTTTTGTTACATAAAGATGAAAAAAAATTTTTTAATTTAATTTATTTTTCTACAGAAACTGGTGTATTACTGTCAGGCACAGGTATGGCAAACTTGTACCACGGTGAAAAGAACCATGGTAATTCGTATAAGTTTTATAAGTTTAATACTTTATTTTGTTTGCAAAATTATTGTATTGAAACATTCTCTTTTGTAACTAGTATAGATTTGTTATAATATGTAGCTTATGTAAAGTGACCATTTTTTCTGAACTGAAAATCAGGACATTTCTAAACCAGAGTCGGGAGGGGAAAAAATTATCCCGAACCCTCACCTCCCCCAAGATTTTTTTTTTTTCAAATAATCCGATTTTTTACTTTTATGAGAAATACGAGTTGAAAAATATAGCAAATATACAAATAAAATAGGCCTATTACATAAACTTAGTTTTTAAATAATTTTCTACTTAATTTTTGGATAACTTTCCAAAGTAGTTTTTCTAACTTTAACTGTAGAATCACCATCCATAGATTAGGTGTGTATTAATATACATTATAACACAAACATTTTCATCAATAAAAGAAACTGGTGTTAAATACAAGTAACAAAAAACTTTGTAAATAACAATCATTTCCATGTTAATTTATTCCACATTTATTTATTTTTCATAAAGCAGGACTTTGGTGGGACAGGAATGGAAACACGGGACATTTTAGGGTTCTGTGAGTACAGCAGGACATATAGGTAAAAAATGGGACTGTCCACCCAAAAGCAGGAAATCTGGTCACTTTAAGCTCTAAGCTTTTTCGATTTTTTGCAATTCATCATTATTCTTCATTTTTTTATATTATAAATCCAGACGTGCCAAATCTGAGGATTTTGGCCTGAATCTCAGGCTTTTTGTTCCTATTTTGGGTCTCGGGCATTTTAAAGTGTTTGGGGAAAGTTTCAATTTCTGAGTAGTTTTCTTCATTAGGGTCGCAAGATCAGTTATTGTTCATCCAATCTTTATACCTGGATTTGCAGGACTTTCCCGATTAAAATGCAGGACATGGTAAAAAAAAGCAGGACCCAGCTTACTTATTACAAGAAAGCGACACACATATAAAATCAGATTTAATTTTTACACTTAAAATAGTTTTATTCAACATTATTATGCTTACTGCTAATTCGGCATAGTCACACATGCAACATAGTTGACCGATAAAACAATTGGTAAAACTAATGACAAAAAAAATGAACGGTACTTACGTATTATCCCGGTGGTCATTCCTGCCAAGTTATTTTTTCATCAAATGAGTTGCCAAATTGATGCATTGAAACCATTTGATGCATTTGATGCCAATTGATGCATTGAATTGATGCATGGTTTTGAACACGACTGTTGCCAGTCGTGTTCAAAACCATTAATAATTTCACGTGCCTGGCATTTATCTTCTCAAAAATTCGCTCGTCTTGGCGGACCACCGGTATAATACATAAGTACCAAATGAACATTATTTATTAGTCTTCCAACTCTCTTTGTAATCAAAACAAATAATAGTACTATCATTTGGAATTAAATTAAACCTTTTATTTTCTTTCATTAACAAAAACAATGTCTTTTTACTTTGGCTTTTTAAATATAATTTAAACAACCCATAAGTACATATTGATAACATAATTTTATAAGTGAAACTTGAAGTCTTAAATCACATTTTCTACTACGATTATAACTATTATTTATTTGGAAGAAAGATATATTAAACTACTTTTACTGAAATCATAATATTACTTGTTTAGAAAAGAAACTATACAATCACTTCTGCCGAGATCTTTTCTTTCTTTAGGAAAGAAACTTTATTTTTAAAGTCTTCTGCGATCATTATAATTTATCAAATCATTAAATTACTTATTGTATTCAAAAAATAGACCAAAAACGGGACATTTGGCATCCTCTGCACACCTTTTGTGGGACGTGCCCTCTATAGCCCTAGAAACAGGACGTCTCGCTCATATGAGACGGTTGGCAACCCTACTCATCAGGCTCAACAACCTGAAAGCATTTGATTTGAAATAATGCATCTAAAGTTGCTCTAAAAACTAGATATACTTAAATGAATGCTCATTATGTTTTACTCATTGTTTATCTAGAAATATGCTAGAAATTTAAAATTGAAAAAGATTAATAAAAACATTTTTTGTTGCACAGTTAGATATCATTTCACATATTTTAATATTGTAATATATTTTTTGGGGGGAATAGTTTCTCATGTCTGCTTTGACTGATGTTTGTATTTTAAAATATTTCTGGTAAATTCATAGAAGCCGGTGCGCACCCCATGTAAACATGGCGACAGTCGCTGGAGCTTAGCGGTTGCGAAGCCCCAGCGACTGTCGCCAACCATTTTGCACAATCTGCAAAGTTAAAGTATTTTAACACATTAAAATTGCACATATATTCCACTAACATTAAAACAAATCCATATTTAACCTATAACCTATTATCCCGTCCATATTAAACCTAAAAAAATGTCTGCAAATTCAGTAACAGGCAATTTAAAATGAGCAAACAGTGGACCGATTTTAACTAAAAAACTACCGTGGATTAAGCAACCTAGTTGTACAGCTAATGTAAACTGGGAAAACACTGGCCCATTTGAACTCAAAAAAACATCAGTGGATTGAACAACCTAGTTGTACATTCATATAAAGTCAGTATAATTAGAATAGCACTTACGAAAACATAAACGTCAAATATCAATTTAAAATTCACATTAAAAACCTTAAACATTGCAAAGATTCGTTAAAAATAAAAAGACACTTACCTTTATTTTTTTTATTTAACCGCTCAGAAATGTCCCTAACATCTACCGGCTTATAACGTAAAACCAGCATGCTTTCTTTTATTTAGCTTCATATTCACACCATATTTCAGGGTGCCCCACTGGCTACTAAAAGGAGACTATATGCTCCTATAATC
>JAWZYV010000779.1:0-18851 GCA_038373885.1 Cheiracanthium punctorium | reverse complement strand
CAAAATTCATATATTCCTTCTGATTTAAAAAAATCGTGTAATTTTTTTAAAGAATTAAATGACATCAGACACTTGTAAAAATTCCGAATATCTCTTTAACTGTAATATACGAGCTTATAAGGATTATGAAACATTCAGAAAAAAAAAAAGACATGCTTACAGTATTTTGTAATAAGTTTTATAAATGAATAGCACTACAGCCAATTGGGTTTTTCTCAATATTAATTTCCCCCCCTAAATGTTGGCCTGTAACATCTGGCTGGGTTATATGGCAAAATTTTTGTTTTTTTGCAAGAATAGCTATTACTAGAAGTGTGTCACAAGGGATCATAGTCTCACAAGTCGATCAAACGGTTACTGTGTGCTTTCAATTTTTAAGATATAGAAGTAATTAAAAATATTATTTATTTAATTTCATTTTGATTTGTCGCACCGCTCGCAATCATTTTATCTATTCTAATTAATTTAAGTTTAGATCTGCATTTGAATTTTTGTGACAGAATTTTATCTCAAAGGCAGACTTGAATCTGCAACTCAAAGAAACAAAATATATTTATTTCTCATACTTCTAATTCTTTTCAAAAAGAGGCGTTGTCTCTTTTAAGAATTTTTAAAAAATATTTTCCAAGCTAAGAAGTTTACTTGTAGAAATTCTTTTCTGATACAATTGTTGCAAATCATAACACTTTGAAATTTGCCCGAAAACAAGGGACATTAACTCTATTGTCTTTCTTTATAAATTAACAATGTGTGTCTTATTATTGAGCAAGCACCAATACTATAAGCAAGGACCCGGGCAGGATTTTATCCAGGGAGGTGCACCAAGATATACATAGTGACCTGATTTGGGACATTGAGGTATCATGTCGACCTGAAAGATGTTTGTGCGAAGTAGCAAAAAATAATAAATGAAATGCCAATTATAATAAATGTATCTGTTTGTGATTGTTTTCATTGTGTGTGATGTCATAAATTTCAACATTTAGTGTGGTTCGGGAGCAGGTTGCGTCTGCCGACCTAAGCTTTCAGCATTTTCCATGGTTTTCTCCAAAATTTATAGTAAATACAGATTAGGACCTCTTAGAAAGACACCCATGGAGACACCGCACCCACAGCCTAGATCCTTCTTGTAGATAATTGGCCTTAATCCCACAACACAATACATTGAACATTTAGTGAAACTTTTAAAATTTAATACTTTTTCACAAAAATTTGAATAATTAATATTTTTGTATTCCATTAAATTTATTTACAGTTTTTGAATTCAGCTTGGACCCCAAGGTAATTTTTCGCCACCACTAACACTGAGTACCACTGCTTTATATGAAAGTTTCAATTAGCCGTGAAACTAATTTCACATTAGAGAGGAAATTACAAAATGTAGAGCTACTTTCATGTTTGAAAATACACAGTAAAGAACAGCATGGCGCTCTTACAGGGAGGAGGAAAGCAGACGGGAGTCCCAGTCCACTCCCATACCTTCAGGCCTTTAGTTGGGTGCTCATTGTCTATATAGTGAAAAAGCCCGAGATGACAACCCCCCCCCCTCCCTCACACTCATGACTTGTTTGTCAAGATGGCATTGTACATCAGTCAACTTTCTGATGTCGGCAAACATGCAGCTTCTGCGAAACTTCTTGTATTTTTTTTTTTTTATTAACCATTAATTTAGAGTGTACAAAATTAATGTTATTGTTATAATTGAAATAAAATTTTCAAAATTCACCCGCAAACCTTTTTTTTTTTTTTAATGTTATACTTAAATGAGGCATGAATGCAAAAAGGTGTTCAGCGAAAACTAGCATTTTGCGTAGACTAGGGGGGGGTTCAACCCCCATGACCCCCCCCCCCCCATATACATCCATGACTATCACAGACTTTAGCAACTGTTGGCAGCATCAAAGTATTCCAATTCACTTTAGAAGTGGACGGTGTAGCTGGCGAGAGCATGTTTCTTGGGTATTAACCTGTAATCGGATGTGTGTCTGGTGGAAATGCATGCACTGAATCTTCATCACAATTTTCTAAGACACATTTGATATTTTGGGTAGAACACAACTTTTTTGTTGCTCTTACCAACTCTTCAATTTTTCTCTTCTGTCGTTTCATCAATCTAGCTGTTTCTTTCTTATCAACACCGCTTATAACCATTTTCCTGTCATTTCTTTGTTCCAATAAAAAAAACTTCTCTCACTGATAGTAACTTTCTTAGGTTTCAAACACTAACAGGATTCAAATGAAGTGCATTTACAAGCAGCGACATTGAAGAGCTTCTCAGATGACTCCAAAAAACACTTCAGGTTGTTTTGAAAACTAACATTTCGTTTGTTTTGGGGTATCTTTTCAAACTGAGGTAATTTTTAAAATACGATTTCAGTAATTGAATGACTCGTTCCTTAGTTACGATTGGAATGGAAGCTTTTGTCCAAATATTATTGATCTCTTCAGAAACAATTGCAAATATATCTGAATTGGGTGGATCCTTTCCATTATTCTTCAATTTCAGGTCGCTCTTGACATATAAAATACATTTAATGACGTCCCTTATAGTTGGTAGCTGTCGATCGTCAAGTTCTTTGTATGGTCCCAATATAGCGCTAGTAGTGTCACTACTAGTGCTGTAAAAGTAACGACAAAATGAGTATCCGTATGTATTTGTTACTTAGATGTTCGCTATTCGTTACTAAGTATTCGTTACTCGTTACTTTCGTTACTACTAATAGAATCGGTAATAGGGTGTTATATAGTGCCCCATAACAGCACATCCGGGACAGTGTTGTTATGGGTATATGCCGCCCATACATAAACCCATAGCAAAACCTAACCAAAAAGAATTTTTTTTAGCGAAGTTGTACAAAGTTGTATTTAGAGCTTATTTTCTCTGATTTACAGATTGTTTTTATACACATTTATGGTTTTATACAATGCTAAATTATCCGAATTACTGAGTACACATAGAAATCTTCCAAAGACATATGCCATTCTTTTCTTTTCTCAACCCCCCCTTTTTTTAATTCTGAACGCTGGTTTAACCTGTTCATTCTTATCATAAAAAGTGTAAAGGAAAGCTTGTGACTCGTGTTTTTTCTGGGTTGCGTGTTCTCGAATACTGAGATCCAGGGATTGGGCCACATATATAAAATTCACAGGGCAGGGGATCTCAGTATGATATCAACTACTTTGCGTTTCTACAAGCATAATATCTTTATTATTTGTGAGTTCTTATTTCATATCAAAAACTTCTTTTGCTGGATAGTTTTTCGAAGTAAATTAAAAATTACCATATTTTAATGTAAAATTGTTTAATTCAGTGAGAATTATCTATTTTTAAGATATTTCCAGTTCTATTTCTGCACTTTTGAGATGAAAGGGGTTAGCTCCTTCTGTGGGTGCATATATGAGAGCATTCTTTAAACAAAAATTATCACTCCTTTCATACAGAAAGAATGGTTGCACCGGATTATGCGTATTCCGTGAGTTCATGGAATAAAATGTACCATAAAATAGGGCAGATCGCCCCCTAAACACCGACATTTTAGAAACATACTGAACTTTATTGAAATATTTTAATACCAGTGGCTTACGCAGGAGTGGGCATAGAAATCCCGGGTCGCTCCCAATTTTTTATATATTTTTTAAACAATTACTTAAAAAATGTGTTTAGGTTTCCATGCTAAATATTTTTTTTAGTTCCAAATAATATTTTAAATAATAAAAATGTGTGAATTCGTTTACTTTATAAAAATATTTTTTTAAAAGGTGTATTTAAATAATTTGTTATTTATTACTCATTTCGATTCTAGCTAAAAAAAAAAAAAAAAAAAAAAAGAAAAAGTTAAGTTCGCAATCCTGCTTCGGAACCACCCTGAAAGAAAGAATTCTGATTGCACCACTATTTAGTACTAAAATGTTAGAAAGCCCGAAATTAGCACCCCTTACTAACATGCTTCTCTTATATGTATTGCTCCTCTACAATTATAAGAACACCCCCCCCCCGCAAAAAAAGAGTTCAACTGCGCATAATAACATACTATACACCGGATCGTATCCCCCCATTGTACGACCCATATCAATAGAGCAGCAGATACTATTCCATCTCCATAACTGTAACGAAACATACGGATTCTTCCAAACCTCATCAAAACGAGACCATTCGGCGCGGCACAAACGAATTGCAACCAGAACATACTACTACTACTCAAATTTCAAACTGATTTTTCCCTCCCAACAGCGAGAATCCATAATACTTCCGGTATCTAGTAACGGAAAGGAACATACTATTACTCAAATACCGAAATTCATTTTTCTCCCTCCCGCAGTCTTGTATTCGAAGTTCGAACCTGGTCGATCCGAAATGCAAACTCGAAAGTCATTTCCCCCTTGAAACCGCGATCCGATATCCAGTAACCCCAGTAACAAATAACAGAAGATATTAGTACTCGATTACTGGAACCCGTTTCCCCTCTAGTTCGCCTCGCCTGGCAGTCTGTATTCGAAGTTCGAAGCTGCTCGATCCGAAACATCTTCGGATCGAGTAGTAACGATATCAACCGAAAAGTAACAATTCGTTACTTCGAGTCTGAGTGATTATCCGTATCTTAGTACCGAATACATGCGGTTTGCTTCAGCTCTAGTCACTACACCTTGAACTCATTTTTTTAAAAAACAAGTTGAAACTTGAGGGAATTAAGAGGTTGAAAAGTTACATGCAAATTGAAACTTGGCATGCCTCCTATGCTACGCCACAGGCCACCTTCTCTTTCGTGTATGATTCTACTGTCGAAAGGGGTGAGAAAGAGTGCCAAATGGGCAATTTTCTGAAGTTCCAGCACAGAGATAAATGCTGAAAAGAATGCTTTTAAATCAACCCGATTAAACAAAATAAACAATCAATCATCTTTTTTCTGGAATCAAAACAGACCTCATGTATGCGCAGAAATGCAGATGCAGATAAGCAGATGTTTTCCGTAAATGTAAACAGACAGTACATACTACATATAAAGAATAAAAATAATATCTTTTTATGTTTAGATTAGGAGCCGAAATTATGAATAGAGTGAATAATCTCCATAAAAATGATAATTTTTAAAACTTTAATGTTAGGTAGAACTCTGAAGATATAGTTTAATTTTGTTTTCAAAAATATTTTGATAATCTACGATCTATTATGCAAATTTTGAGAGGTCTTGCATTAGCAGAAGACGAAAAAAATTTTTTTCGGGACAACCTAATGTATAAAGAAAGGCTATTCACAGTGTTCCCAAATATTGAAATAGTAATGAGAATTATCTTGTTGATGATTAGTAATGCAAGTGGTGAGCATACATTTACAAAACTCAGATTGGTAAAAAAGGAATTGAGAAATAGTATGACTTAATCACTTTTGAATAATTCATCCCTTTAACTCATGATGAAACCACCTAATTCCAGCACTTTCCCTACTAGTCACAATAAAATGAGCATTAGTGATATTTCCTACCTCAGTTACAGAAATATCATGTATGGTTTCTACAAAACAGCTAAATAATGACATATTTAAGGATGATGCCTTAAATTTTTTAAAGCAATCTTTAGGTATAACTATATACTGTTTTAGCATGGATGTAATGCAGTATTTTTTGCCTTATCATTTCCCATTAAAAGCCTGACTCATGCCGAATTCGAAATCTAAATATAGGATTTTTTTTATTATCTTAATGAAAAATTTAGGGTCACATTATATTCTGGCTAATACAGTATTACGCATGAAATTTATGTTGGAAATGTAACAATCTGTTGTGGCATCTTGAAAAACTAGAGAGTGCTGCAAAAATGTTTGTGTTTCAAAGGGTTAAGCTTAGTGAATATTGAAATATTCTTAATTTAAAACTGTATTATATGTTATAAATTCTGTCACATTTTTTAATTTAATATATATATATAAAATCCTTTCCTGGCACCCATTTTTACATTTCACATAAATATTACTGAAATGCAAGATTAGAAATAGGAATTAAAACTCCCATTTCTTTTAAGATTACTTTTTTTCAATTCTTAATTAAATGCAGGAAATAGTTTTTTCAAAGTTTCTTGTTAAGAAAATCCCTTTAAAACACCTTCTAGTTTTACTTTGAAAAAGTCCCATTTATAATCCTTAACATTTTTCCTCTTGATTGATTTTTTTACTATCAAATAACTGAAAATGTAAAAGCTAACAAATATTTAAGATATTTTTTAAATTAATTTTATTTTAGTATATAAATTTTAAATCAGTCACAGTCATTTGTATAACTGGGTCAGCTGCACAGGTATTCATTGAGTGGATTTTAACCCTCCCCAGAGGACTCCATTTCCGATTCTTGCAATAGAATAATTTTTATATTTTATTTTTTTTATGTGATAATTTCTAAACTAAATTTCATCTCTAGAATCCTGAAATTCCTGTATACTTTTCTGCAAAAAGAGTGGTTCTCCTTGTGATACTCACCTATAATGGATTGCTGCCATTTGTACCTTTGAAAGAGTCATGTTTGGAGCTACTTATGCCACATATTGTTTTGAAGTCTGTGACATTTTGAAAGTATATTTTATTGTTTTAAATACAATTAACTATTTCATGAATAGTGCTTTCTCTGAAAGAATGACAGTTATCAATTTTTTATGTTTAGCATAAGGAGACTATTTCAATACGTGCACCCGCTCTATGTTGAGCATTACACGATTGGTAGCCCCCCTAAGGGAACCCCAATGGGCCGCCGCATTGACAGCAAACCTTCTCGAGGAGTCTCAAAGAGGCCCTCATCAGGTTGCGCGGAGCTTGCCTAGCGGGTGGTAAACGGTAACCCTTGCCCGTCTCCCCACATTAGAGGAGGCAGTGCTGGCACCCAGACCAGCGGGGCAGGACGAGCCCGGCCCACTGTCCACCCGTCATCACTACAACGACCGTCGCACCAATAGGAGAACTCAGGACACCAGAGAGCACGATACTCGTGCAGCATAGACACCATAGGTTTCCTCTGTCCATTGACAGGAAGGAGGTCACAACCACGGTCGGAGGGACTCGCCCTCCGTTCGGCATGGTTCACCTGTTAGTTCTTTGCTCCATGCTTGTGCATGGCCTGCAAGAACCCTTTTGCGGGGTGGAATACCGCGAGAACCGCAGTTTTCCTGAAATACATGCACCACCAGTATTTCGAACTTTATGCACCACCAGTGAAGGACTCATTTGTCCTTCCTTGAAATACAAGCACCTAGTATTTCTAAATATGCACCACCAGTATTTGATGCCGGCCGCCTGGCCGGGCATCTTTGGGAGATACATGCACCACCAGTATTCCCTAGCAAATTCGAGAGGCAAATACATGCACCACCAGTATTTGACTTTGTTCGATACATGCACCACCAAGTATCTATCCCCCACCAGCTATCTCTGGTTTGGGGAAGCGCTCACTCTTTTCTCTAAGTTGCCCGTTAACTTAGTGAGTCTCCTAGCGCGTCGAGGAAGCGGGACAGGGCCTCGCGCCCTTTTTCGCTCCGCACGTAGTTGTTGAATGTCGAGGCATCCAATTTCGGGCAGAACCGATTTCTCAGTTCCTGTAACCCAGGGCACTGGGCTACGATGTGCAGACTGTCGGCGGGACTTGTCAGGGGGCAGAAGTTGCAATTCCTTGTCTCCTTTACGGAGAACCGTCGAAAATAGGCCGGGAAGGGACCATGGTCCGTCACGACCCAGTTCACCTTCCTACTTTTCCAAGTTCTCTTTTCGCTCACCGTTGGAAAGATCGTACGTGTAAAACGTCCGACTTCTGCTTCTTCCCACCTTTTCTGCCACAGTTTCCTGGCTTCAGTCCTCATGGAGTACTTCACGCTCCTTATCGAACTCTTTACTCTCTCATCTACTGATGGCTTCTGTGTTCCACTCTTCGCCAGAGCATCGGCTTCCTCGTTTCCCCAGGTTCCGACATGTGCCTTCACCCAGTGGAAGCGGATCCGCCTCTCTCCGATTTCGGAGTGGATAGCTGCAACCATTGCATTTCTGCAGTTCAGCCTTGAGAGAGCTTGGAGCGAGGACTGGCTGTCCGTATAGACGTCCAAGGTTTCTGTGCTTCGACAGAGTGGGTCCTGCAGACCTTTCAGGATCGCGACGAGTTCGGCCTGGAATACACTTCCGTTGTCCGACAACCTGTAGTGGCCGTCCGAGATTCTCTTCTGACCGCTATACAGGACGTATCCTGATCCCACTTTGCCATTGAGCCTAGACCCATCCGTGAAGAGCTCTAGTCCCTTCCTCCGTGGGCCCAGGGTGTCCCAGCTGATAAACGGACTCCTACTCGGGTGTGTACCCCATCGCGGAAGTTCGCCCTCTACTTCGGAGGGTTCTATTCTCGTATCTCCGAACTGGATCGATTGACCCTGCTTTCGGAGTCTCGAGATGAGCGCTTCTTTCTCCACCTGTAGGTCTAGTGGTAGGAGACCGGCAAGGACACAGAGCGCGGCACTGCTTGTTGTGCGGTAACACTTTGTTATCGCCAGCAGTATAATCCTTTGCACCTGCATTAGGTGCGTCCGCATTCGCTCTGTTCCTCCATCCCACCAGGCTCCGCAGGCATAAAGAGCTACGCGCTCCATTCCACGTTTATACAGGTTCTTCAACACAGTCCCGCTAAGTCCGTTGCCGGGCCTTGTTAGGCTGTGGAGTCTCACTACGTATCTCGCCAGCAGTTGCTTGAGGTGTGCGACGTGTGCCATGGAATTCATCTTTTGATTGAGCACCACTCCTAGCACCTTCAGCTCTGACTGAAATTTTACTATACTACCCCCGAAACGGATTACCGGGGCAGTGCGGGGAGGCCGCACTCGCCCCATTCGACGCAGGGGTCGTACGTGAAGCCCGACCGTTTTGGCTGGGCTGAACTCCAATTTGTGGAGTTCGCTCCATTTCTGAAGGATAGTGAGGGCTTCAGTCGCCTTGCGGCTGCACTGATGCGCGTTGGGAGCATCAATTACCACAACGAAGTCGTCCGCATAAGCCTGCAGATAGACTCCAACAGGAAGCTTGAGCTTAAGAGCCGAGTTCGCTACGATGTTCCACAGCAGGGGCCCAGAGTTGGATCCCTGCGGACATCCTCTATTGTAGCTATGGACAACCTCCGATCCTCCTGAACGGTAGACTACCTCCCTCATTGTTAGGAAACTACTCACCATCCTGTACAGATTCTTTGGGCACCCTGTCTGACCCAACAGGTATAGTATGGAAGGCCACCATACATTATTGAAGGCACTTTTAACGTCTAAGGAAATCAGACATGTGTCGTTCCCCAGAGCTGCGTTGACCTCGACTGACTTATAAATGGCAGAGATGGCTTCCTCCGCACCCGTCCCCGGCGTGAACCCGTATTGGGTCTTCGCCAGGTGACCACCTGTATGGAGGTGGTGCTGGAGGCGTTCTACCACAAGCCTGTCTAGAATTTTGCTCCATGCCGACAGGAGACAAATCGGTCGATAGCTCGATGGGTCCGAACTGTCTTTTCCTTCCTTGTTAAAGAGAACCAAACTTGCCCTTTTCCATACTGGAGGGAATGTGCCTAATTCGAGGCACTTATTAAAGATTTCCAAGAATAGTTCCTTGTTGGTCTCAATGGCCAACTGAACAATTTCTAGAGGTATACCGTCCAGTCCTGGAGCTTTGCCCTTATTAAGGGCGCTCAGAGCTGCTTCGAGTTCCTTCATGGTGAACGGTGGATCGTTGTCTCCGAGATCCGGCTTCGACGCTCTTATTTCCCTCTGTTCCGGAGTGTCGTCCTCCGGCACATCCTGCGGGAAGTGGTGTTTGAGTAGCTTGCCCACGGCTTCTGCGTGCGTGTTCGCGGTACCATCCCCTGTGATGGCACCTAGGAGGAAAGGAGAATTTCGTTTCCCCTTTATCCAACCGTAGTGGGCTCCGAAGGGTTGCCTAGGATCGACGGCATCAAGATACTGTTTCCAGTAGTCCCATTTTGCTCGTCTTACAGCTCTATTAAATTGAGCTTTTTCCTTCCTATAGGCCACTTCCAGAACCTTTCTACAGTCGGGGTCATCAGTGCAGCGCTGGAACCTCCTCCTTTTCGCTGTCACCTTCCTCCGGTGGATCGCTAGCTCGAGCGTCCACCACGAATTCGCACGTCTGGGCCGGTGGACTTCGCTGCCATTGGGCCGGCTCCTCGGAGCACAACTCGCCCACATGGCCTCTGTCACCTTTTCCACGCAGTAGTCGACTCTGTTCTCTCGAACCCAGTCAACAGAATATTCAGAGAGCTTGCGGTCAAGCAGCTGTCTTACTTTGGGAATGTAGAGCTTATTAAGCCTTATTCTCTTTGACTGCTCCAACCTTTCTTCACCGATGTGAAGGGTTGTGACAATTCTGAGATGGTCTGTACCTGACTCGAGGTCGACCAATACCCATTTCTCTACCTGAAGTTCACCCTGTAGGCGGGCTACTGACAGGTCTATCCAACTGGAGCCTCGTACGCTCTGGAACGTCGGGTCCGATTCTGGATCATTTAGCAAGTTCAAGTCATTTGCCAGAAGGAACTCAAAGATGGAGTCACCCCGGGTGTCCTCGGTGTTACATGGGATCCCCATGCTGTATGTTTCGCATTGAAATCGCCCAGTAGGATCAGAGAAGGGTTAGCATTGACCAAAGCTTGCAGACAATCCATCTGCTCGGTAACATCCTCGTTGGGAGACAGATAGCATGTTGCTACCGTTAATGAGCCGCTGTCCGTGTCCAGACCTATTGCTACTATGTCCTTGGTTAGCAGCTTTACGATAAATTGCAATCTGGGGTTGCTTACGATTATCGCTGCTCGTCCATTTGGACTATGAACCACCGGACGTGAGTTAGGCATCCCGCCCACTCTTCCCCCGTCTTTCAGGAGGTAGGGTTCTTGGACACAGACTAGATCGTATTGATCTAGGTCTCCTTGGAGGATGGCAGAAGCCGCGAGACTTCTCCCGACATTCTGTTGCGCAATGGTGAGACTACCCATAGTTAGTCTTCTTTTTAAGCATCGACACTTCATAGATCCTCGTTGGGCAATTCTCTGCTTTTGCAGAGTGGTCTACACTCACTACGTTTCTCCCGGCATTCCGCCTGTTCCGAGCCTCGCAGATGTGGCATCTAGAGCAGGCTATACAGTCCTTGCTCATGTGCCCTTTAGCTCCGCAGTTCAGACAGCGTTTCCGGGCTTTACAAGTAGTGCTTAAGTGACCGTACTCTCCACAACGGAAACACTGAGTAGCCCTTAGGTTTTCCACCACCTTTATCTTACACCAGTTCATGGTTATGCGTTCCTGACTCAGTATTGCATGGAAGACTTTAGGGGGTACCTCCACTATAACGTGGCATGTATCCCTCTTTTTGATGGAGTACCTGATGGTAATCTCATCACTTGCCAAGCCCTCCTCTTGGCCCCGAATGGCATCGACAACGGCTCGGTCGTCGAGTTCCCATGGAACATCTACCAAGCAAAGTTGGGGGTTTCTGCGGACCGGTTTCCTTACGGTAACCTTATCTTTCAGCTTATCGCTGGCCGAGATCTGCCTGATTAAGATATCTAGGTCTTCCTCGGTCTCAGTCCGTATTTTCATACCCCCATTCTTCGCCTTACGGGTCCACAGGACTTTGGCGCCCAGTTTCACTGGGTTCACCTCCCTGCATACTAAGTCCCTTACGCACACACCTTCCTTGGCTGCGTCGACGAACATCACGTGTTCGGACGCGGTGCTATTCCTAAGCGGGGTCACTGTTGTGACATGTGATATACAACCACTGGCGCCTGTCACCTGCGCATCTGTGGAGGGTTGAGTTGGGGCGTCTGAGATTGTCCCATCCACGTCCGCCTCTGACGTTTGGATGGGGGGATCTGTGGCATTTTGACTACACCCACTTGCGCTTCTGTGGGTGGTGAGGTGATGGCAACTGAAATGGGCGGCCCCACAACGCTTGCCACCTGTGCGTACGTGGGTTTCTCAGCACGGAGAGCCGCAATCTGATCCCGCAGTTTCGCCTGTGTAAGGCTATTCCTAACGAACAGCTCATACATGTCCATGACTCGCCTCATGATGGCTTTTCGATCAACGGACTTCAGGGGTCCCTGCAGGTCTATTGCTACAAGTAGCAATAACTCTCTGGCCCTTAGCCTCTCAATCTCCTCCTTTACATACCGCGCGGGCATGCCGGGGAGACTGTCGCAGAAGTTTTCCACTTCCGCTACGGCGCTACCAAGAGACATATTCACCAATCAAAAGCAATGTGAGCGCAAATAGTGCACACTACAGTCGGTACACTAGCGTCGTATCTACCAGGTCTCAATACCCTCTTTTAGAATCGCTCTGCTTAGCCACCACTCGGGTGCCCGTCCGGAACGACGAGGACGTGAAAGCAGTCAGAAATTGGTAATGTGACGGATAGACTCTGGGCCGTTGTCCGTCACAAAAAACAAGCAAATATCGCACTTGTACGAGCAAATCTGTATGACCTCCCGGTCATGTTTAGCATAAAAGTACTGTAGATTAACTGCTTTTGTACAAGTAGCACCATATTTCATATTATTGTTATTATTATTTCTTAATAATTTTAAATGTCATAATTTTTATTTTGTTATGTTTGAGACAAAATTTACAAAAACACTTGAGTGTTAAAGGGCTCATAAAATTAGTTTTCCCTCAGAAGTTGACATGCACAACTCCTTTTGCATAAGCTCCAAAGGCCTTGCAAATTGATCAAACACTTACAAATGATTTTTCTTAAAAGATGTATCAGCAGAGGTCCATTTTTAATACAAATGTAACAGCAGAATCCCTGCCTTGGTTCTTATTTTTCCATTTTCGGTTTAGGCTGCATTTTTCATTTCTATTTTTGTATTGGTATCACTTGAGATTTTCTCTTACTATGCATGGTGTTACTGTCTTATTTTTTGCTCAGCTGTCCCAGGCAGCAAGAAATCCTTGGCCTCATCTCGGCCAACTGTCTTCACGTCCCCAATTTCACCCATCCGATCCCGAGGCAAAACTTCTGTTGAAGGTTGCGAATGTCCGGTCGGTTGATGGTCCCTGGACTGTCTGCTCCAGAGTGATTCTATGCATCTCTGGACATTTTCCTGTGGGTTCCCTGACAATTTGCTCTCTTACCAAAATTCAGCCGAGATTATACCTGTTGCTTTAGGGACGTTTTTAAGGAGCTATACTATATAAATTTTCCACTTCAAATTTATGAAGAAAATGGTTTTTAATTCGAATAATTTATTTCCGAAACTTCCAATAAAGATGTTAACTAACAGTTATATTTTCAAAATATTAGTAACTTTTAACACCCATTAAAACCTAATGCAGTATGCTAAATTTCATAATTTAATTAATTTAATTTTTATTCGCCCTTTCATTTTTATAGAATTTAAGAGATATCTAGCTCCCGTAAAATCTTTTCTTATTAAATAAGAAATAAATATCTAGTATTTGGTTATGCACCTAGTCTATTTCTGTGTTTATACATTGAAACTTGTGCTGAACATAAGTAAATCGTTATGTATATACTTAATTACATAATAAAGTATAGGATCACATAAATTAAAAAAATATATATTGTGATATTTTGTATATTTACAAGAGAAAATTCTTCTTGGATAATTCAAAATGTCCCAGTTTATTTCAAGGAAATTCAGCGATTATATATTTTTATTAATCCCGCGGGATCCACAAATCTCAATCCTGCAAAGTGAAAAACAGTGCGGGATTGCATTCCCTAATCACACATGAGTCCAATTTCTTAAATGAGTCTGTACCTGAAAATCAAGAGCTTTCTACCATTTGCACGGCTTAGCAAAGCATCACAATTGTATCTGTTTCACATCCCGCCTTCCCACCTCTTGTATCTTGTAATCTGTAATCAAGCTGTTGTAGATATTTAATAAATCATGAAACCTCCCTTAATTTGAATCTTCGCAATTAACTTTATACAGCGGTTGCCGCTTATTCAGGTCATATCGAGAAGGATTAAAATAGACCGGAATAACCGAAATTTGAAATAAATGGTGGAACAAAAGTAAAAGTGAGAAAGATGAAGAAAAAAAAAATCAGTAAACTGAATAAAAAATATGAAGTATATTAGTCAATAGTTTAAAAGTATGCACATATTTATTAAAAAATAAAGAAGTGAACAAGTGAAAAATTACATTTGTATATTTAATAAGAAAAGAAAAAAACAAAATAAAACAATTACAATTTCTTGGGGGAGGGGGATCCGAAATTAAACACTGTTTTAGGAGTATAGCAAATTGAATCTCATTTAATGTTGAAAAGAGGCGATGTGATTATTTATGTTGTTCTCCTCAACTGCTCTAAGTAAAATATCTAGTCCAGCAAATCTACTCTTGTGACATGCAACTGGTTCAAGTGCACACTGTCGTCATCATCATCAGATATCTTACTGTTTCTGGGTGTAGGATTGATCATTATTTTTATTCAAATTATGTTAAGTGTATTAACAATTGTTTAGATTGAATTACCGTCCGTAACACCTCCATACAATTACAAGTCAACTATGATTGGCTTTAAATACACCCTATATGCTAAATAAGTTGAAATTTTACCTAATCTCCATAGATTATGTGACCGGATAAAGTTGCATTCACTACCCAAGTAAGCGGCAGAAAACTAGTGCAATTTGGCCATTTCGTTCTGTTCCTGCTGGATTTCACCGGAATAAGCGGCTCACCGGATAAACAACTGACCAAAATGAGCGGCAACCACTGTAAATAATATGTATATAGAAAGGTATAAAGTATTAAAATAAATCTTTGTCAAAGGCAAGGTTAGAATTTTTTAGAATAGAGGCATTTTTATTCATTCGAGATTTAACTTTTTCTAATACTCTTACACTTGAAAATATGTTAAACTAAACAGTCAGCATAATACAATTGGGTGGTAAGGTTTAACTAAAGAATGCCACTTTATTAGTAAATTAAACAAAATTGTTGTTTTAAGTTGTAGGAATTGGAAATTTCTCTTGAAATGCTGGAAGCAGAGAAAAAAAATTAAATAACCAGCAATTTATAAAACAGTGTTTGAAAGGTGGCAATGTAAAATAATAATAACTATGAATTCAAAGTAAAATTCCAAGTTTTCTGGGAAAAAGTTTTCTTGCATCATTTTACTGATTCAGAAAGAATTAGAAGAAAAAGGTAGAAAAAAACAGGCACAAATGGCTTTGTGCCTTTTGTGGGTACATCACTGTGTAAAATATTAAATGTGCAATTACTCTGCAACTATTGAGTTTCTGAGCAGCGTTACTGCTAATTTTTAAAAGAAAAGATTTTTAAGTTAGCTAATAAGAAAACTGATCTAAAAATAATAAAGGTGAAAAAGGTAATGATTGAAAGTAACCTTATTTTTATTCATTTAATTTTTGCATTTTCAGTGGATAGTAATTTAGAGCATTGTTTACAGGCTATCCCCAAAAGGTGGTAATACGCTTTAATTCTTTATCTATTAGAGAGAAGTGGAAATGCAAATTGAAAAAATGTTCAAAATAAGGTAGGGAAAAAGACTAAGCCAAGAAAAGATTCCTCTTGTTAATTTTTAAAAAATTACACTTTTTTAATTTGTGTATGCTGCTGGTACAAAGCAATTTCCAATTAATAAAATGTGGCCCATACACCAATGAAGTGATATACAAATTTTTAGTCTTTCATCATAAAACGTCTCAGAGATATAACAATTATGTTCTGGGGCTATATATGAATTTGACTGTAAACATTTATTGCTAGAGAGCAAAAAGTATTTTTTTTTCCATAATTTCTGTACAACCCCTGAAATGTGATGTTTTCTTTTCAGAGCCATTGAAAAGTGGTTTAAGTCAGTATGCATTTGTCTTCATATCTCTGATATTTTTTAAAGAGATAATTCTCAAATTTGTACATCTTTAGTGTATGGGGTACATTTTACTGGCAATTATTTTGTACAGGGGTCATATACAAATTAAAGTTAATGTCTTTAAATTAATGAGAAGAATTTTTTCTTGATATAATCTTTTTTCTTATCTTATTTCGAATACTTTTTTTTTAAATTTGTGTTGCCCACTTATCTCTGATCGATTAAGAAATAAAGTGTCTGATCACATTTTTGGGACATCCTGTGTAGCTGATAATGTATCATTATTTTTTTAAAGATGTATTTAATCATTTTTATATATTTCCACGAAGGGGAAACATTTTTTTTTTTAAATTGGGGGAGAGAGAGTTTTATATATTGTCTGATTTGAAATTTTAAAATATTGTTTTTTTAGTTTTTTTTTTGTTGTTGTTGTTGTGTGTGTGTTTACTTAGGCATAATTTAATTGGCTCATTTTTAGGAATCCCAGTATGAATATTTTACGGAATAAGTTATGGACCCCTTGGCTTGTATGGATAATTGAAAAGTATGTGAAAAATACAGGTATTTATTCATAAGTTTTACCAGTAGGAAGATATATATTTGGTGATATTTCCACCCCCTTTTTTTTAGGTTGCTTATGAGAAAATTTTTGTTTGATCATCTTGCTAAACGGGGAATACAGGTATTTACTAACTACTTGCATTCCAGTTTTGGTTTTTGCAGCTATTATTTTATTGAGTTTTGTGAATAATTTTTAAAGTGTGTTGTGAAACATATGTTGCATAAATCTTTGCAACAGCATTTTTATGTTACAAAGTGTAATCCATAGCTAATTGCATTATGTGCAAGAGAAAAGAAAAAAGACAATTATTTAAAAAGAAATGATTGTTTTCAGTTCTTGGATCTAGAGTGAATATAACCAGGAAAAGAAAAGAAAAAATTGGAAAATTTTACTCACACCATTTATAGGAATCACATCATAAAGAAGTGGACAAAAATACATGGATTATTCAACTAACTATATTTTATTAATAAAATATTTCCTAAATAAGAATGTTACGTGCTACTCTTATAAGTTCTGAACTATTTTTGTGATACCAAAACAAACAATTAGCTCTAACCCTAAGATCCCGGAATATTGTTCTTCCATCTCCAAAATTTTTATTTTAAAAAATCCCAACTCAATTTTTTTTATTGCAATAAAGTTAATAGGTGATAATTATGTTTTATTTGATAATGTTCTAGGCTTTTGCACTTCAAACACATAATTTTTGGTAAAATAGTATATTCTCAATCATTCATGATTTTGTTTTTGTGTGTGTGTGTGTGTGTGCCAATTTTGGAAATTCCATGCAGACATCAGTGTTTGGTGTCCTCCCATTCCAAGTTGTGTGTATAGTCAGAAATTTCCTGAATCAGGCTTTGCCCCACTCCCAAAAATGTTTCATTAGTTTAATGAAATTTGCTTTGTGTTGCAGAAATTACTACAATCTTAGACTGAATTGTTAGATTAATTTTAATTCTGACAAGCATATTCTCAAGTCCATCAAAGGATGTTTGTGCATTTCTAGCTTGCATTTCCCTTTGAAGAATGATACAAGGCCTTGTCCTACTGAGTGACTGTTTATCTGACAGTGTAGAATTTTGGGGCAATTTTCTCCAGATATAATGTGAATACACTTTAGAACCCCTTGAAAAATCCTCCATCTATGGTATTTCTTCCTTTGGCAGACAGCTGTAGTGTGCTTTGTTTGGACAAAACAACAACTTGCAAAAGTTAGTCAATTATATCTATATAAATAAAATTAGACTTTTGTCTGTACATTTCTTAGAATTCAAAAATTTTGCGATTTCTATCCATTTCAAGCACCTGGGAATCTGGTGCGACCCTAAAAAAAAAGTTTGTCTGTCTGTCGTTCTGTCATTCTGTCCGTGACGCTTTTTTTGTTTAAGCATCACGTAAAAACGACTGAAGCGAATGATATGAAATTGGGTGTCATGATAGGAGGTCACTCAACTTAAAACATAGGCATCGAATTTTTAAAAAATCTTGATAAGATTTTGAGATTTTGTGAAAATCCTTTCAAAATGCGTAAATTTATGTTCGAGCATCACGTAAAAATGACTGAAGTGATTGAAATGAAATTTGGTATTATGATTGGTGGTCACTCAACTTAAACATTAGGCAGCGTATTTTTAAAAAATCTTGATTAGATAAAGTTAAAATATAGTTAAAAGCCTCTTGATTAGATTTTCAGATTTTGCGAAAATTGTTCCAATCTCCTTAAAATTCTGTTCGAGCATCATATAAAAACGACTGAAGTGAATGAAATGAAATTTGGTATCATGATAATTGGGCACTCAACTTTGTTGTCAAATTTTTAAAAAATCTTGATTAGATTTTGAGATTTTGCAAAAATTATTTCAAACTGCATAAATTTGTGTTCGAGCATCACGTAAAAACGACTGAAGCGATTGAGATGAATTTTGGTATCATAATAGGTGGTTACTCAACTTAAAACATTGGCATCGAATTTTTTAAAAAATATTGATTATATTTTGAGAAAATTGTTTCAAACTGCAAAAATTTGCACTCGCACAACACGTAATAACTGCAAGGGTGAAAAATTCTATTTGGTGAAATGATAGGTGGTCACTCACCTTAAACTATAAGCATCTTAAAAAAAAAAAAAAAATCGATCAGATTTTGAGATTTTGCGAAAAGCATTTCAAACTGAGTGCATTTTTGTTCACGCATTACGTAATAACGACTGAAGCGAATGTTATGAAATTTGGTCGCTCAACATAAACTATAGGTGTAACCAATATTTTAAACATTTTAATTAGATTTTGAGATTTTATGAAAATTCTCTCAAAAAGCGGTTAAATTTCTTCAAGCATCGCGTAATAACGACTAATACGAAATTTGGTGAGGAGTAGTTGCTAATCTTAATGATAGGTAG
>JAWZYV010000778.1:0-19743 GCA_038373885.1 Cheiracanthium punctorium | reverse complement strand
AATTTGCGATCTCAATTTACGTTAATTTTTGATTACATGTTACTGTAAAAATTTAATTACTGAAGCGAATTATATGGAATTTTGATAAACTGTGAATGATGTTTTATATTGTTTATATGCCTCTTAGAATGTTACTATGCTCTGTCTATCGGTTTTGGAAGTTCTATATGCCACCGGTGAGCTTTGAAATACGGTACAGCGCCATCTATCGGGGAAAATGTAGATTTTTTATTGCATATTTGACTTGCGCATGTTCTGAAACATGTAAATACCAAATTTCACTGGAATATTCTCTGTAGTTTTCTCTCCAGCACCCCTTGAACACTTGCAGTTTAATTATGGCCACCCTGTACTTTAAAAGAAGTAATAACACCTTTGGGCCCCATTCTGTATCAAATCTTAAAGAAAAGTTAGTCACCTTCTATCGCCTTAATCTTAGAATGTAAGGGGCGGAAAACTGAAGCTCCGCCCCGGGCGCCAATAACCCTCGCTACGCCACTGAATCCAGCAATGTTAATTAATTTGCTGGCTTTGTTAAGAACTTTTTGGTTTAGACGCGGGCTGAAATTTTTTAAGGGGTAAGGCAATTCTGTTGTAAAGTATAAGCATGTTAAACAATAATATTTTATTTTGTTGTATATTATTCACAGACGTGCCATGTTTCAGGATTTTGTTCTTGAGTCTCAGGCTTTTTTATCCTATTTGGGCCTCAGGATGTTTTTAAGTTTTTCAGGATTTTAAAATGCCCTTAGTTTCAGAAAAAGCTTTTAATTTAATCAAACATTTTCTTAAAAACAAATTATTTTATTGATTTAGCTAAGTATTTTTCACTAAATTAGTCCCAGTGGTCTAAAGTCATTTATATATTAATAATTATTACTATTACTTAAATGGTTTGTTTACTGCCCTAGAGAACTAATTACGAAACTAATTACGGTATTTTGGAAATCAATGGAGTGCTGTCCGATTTTCGGTATTTTGCCGTTGCTGAGACCACCCCAAAAACGTTACGGCTTTGGTTCAAAGGTCGGATAGGGCTGGGCCGACGCCGTTGTCGTTTTAACAGACACTGGTCCAAAACCACCCCGTACTTATAGTCCATAAGCTCGGAGAGTGGACCTAAATTTGTCGTAAACGGTGTCTCCTGAGCGATGTCGCCCGGCGTATGGTGCGTCGGCCTGCGGGTGTCAGCCCAAAACTTATCCGATAGGGCTGTGTTTGCTGGGCTTATATGTCCTTATATTTATCAAGAAATAAATATATTATCTATCTTTCTATATATATTATCTATATTTTATAATTCAAAATCTTTCTCACCAGGAGAGTTTCGTCTAAAATTGGGTTAATGTTCGTTAAACCACAAAAATATCTCGAATAACGGAAGTACGATTACTTCTGGAATTCATGTGCTGTTTTTTTACACCAGCATTGTACTCAAGTTTTTTTCGTTTGTTAATTATAAAAAAAATAATCTTGTAATATAACAATCGCAGAGTCTTTTCCCCGTGGGTTCTGTATGCCCGGTACTGTGGCTAGGGTTTCGTAGGTTAGTTGTGGAGTGTATGCTCTTTGTAAACCAATACAGTGATCGTACGCGTCTTTAATGTTTTGAAAACATTTTCTAGAATGTCCTCTTATTTCAGATACTCGAGTTAACTTATATATATATGTATATATATAGGCATATGAAAGGGTAATTTCCCATAGTTGCTAACTATTTCGGGATAGTTAGCTACTTTTTGTAAAACGGGATTCCTTTTCAGAGCTTTTTCCATATAGTAGAGACAGCACGCTCGTTGAGGGTGTTGAAGTTCTACTATATTCTAAGGCAAAAATAGCTATTTAAAAGAAGTGGCTACTTATATTTCGGACTACTTAGCAGCTATCGTTTCAGATAGCAGTTTCGAAAGACACATAGAGAAGGCAGAAGGATGACACCTTCTCGGTGCATTTCTTGACTTATAAAAAACGTTATGGCTTTGGTTCAAAGGTGGCATAGGGCTGGGCCGACGCCGTTTTAACCGACACCGATCCAAAACCACCCTGTACTTATGGCCCATAAGCTCAGCTAGCGGACCTAAAAGTGTCGTAATCGGTGTCTCCTGAGCGATGTTGCCCCGGCGTATGTGTCGGTATGCAGGTGTGGGCCCAAAACTTATCCAATAGGTCTGTGTTTGCTAGGATTTGTTTTATTGTGAGGGCTCATGCACAATTTGTTCCTGATGTTTAAGACAAAATTACATTTGTAAATTATTCAGCATCTCAGAAAGGTGTATCCGAGTTAAAGAATGTTTTCTAACATTTTGTCAAGAGCACACATTTTTTTAACAACATATCACTCTAAATGTAAGTTTTGTGAGCTATCTTTTTTCTTATGAATGATTTCGAGCAACCAACTTAAGTTTTTCCAACTTAACCAGCGGACCACTTTTCCAATTCCAATTCACCCACGAACTACTTAAAAGGATTCCTTCTGGGAGGGGGGGGGGGGGAGAGTAATTTTAATGTTCTTAAAACAAGAACTTTTTGCACCAGAGTAATGATAAAATGAAATATTCAAAATTCTTGAAGAAAATTAATTAAATTAGAAATGCATACATTATTTTTTAATTAAGAAAATTGTTACGCGTTCTATTTCTGCTTTTCCGGTGATAATGGAATTTATTAGCTCGTCTTTGATTGGCTGCATAGCTGCAACAATTCCGGGCATATAATTAAACGCTTTTTGTAAACAGTAATTTTTGTCTTAGAAAAATTGCGAAATTTCTAAAACAAAAATTGCTGTTTACAGAAAATTTTTTGCTTTATTGGGCGGCGGCGGGGGGGGGGGGGGATATACTGTTCACGAAAAGTGGTTAATTAATTATATGCCGGGAATTGCTCTGGATTTTTGGTGAAATACTTTTTGCCAAAGACATAGCTGCCAACTTTTATGGAATATATTTAACCACTTTTTGTAAACAGTAAATTTTGTTAAACATTTTTTCAAATTCGAAGTCTGAATACAGCGCGAACTCCAAAGTTGCGCTATATTCTGAGTCGAAAACTGTTGTTGAAAAGAAGTGGTTAGCTATGCAAACAATATCGTATTTCACATTTGTCCAGTCTATGCTTATTTTTCAAAATTTCATTTTTATTTTGCTTATTTTTCAATCACTCACTCGCTTCGCAAACCACCAGTTGGGAGCCACTGATTTAGAGCAATAGTAGTTCAATCAATTACTTTATTGGGTAGACGTAAATTTCTGAAGCTTTTACATTTTTTAATTGTTAGATTCTAATACGAAATATTATAATTATAAAAACAAACTGAAATTTTTCAAAGAAGAAAATACTAATTCAGAACTAACAAGCATTAAAGCCTATGTTTGTACGTGCCAAAAGACATGCTTCTAAAGCAATATATTTTGTTTCATAAACACTGTGTTTATTTAACGAAATTATTTTTGAGCATGAACATAATTAAATTTTCCGTGAATTTGTAAACAGTGAAACATTTATCTCCAGTGCACCATGTTCTGCCCGTGCCTAATTAGATTTTCTGAAAGTAATTGTTTTCAAATTATGAATTGCCACAATAAAGTTTACCTCATGAGATATTTTTATGATCATGTAGTATGTTTTGCTGATATGTAAAGTCCCATCACAGTAGATAAACAATTTTGAACTGGAAGCGTTAGGCTGAATACCAGTTTCCAAAATGAGTAGACTTTCTCACAAACATCATGCTGCCTCATATAATAACCTTAAGTTCGACATTTATGCTAGTTAGTACAATTTGTGAATGTTCGGATGTTGGAAGATCTATAGCTTTTTTTGAATTTTCATGAACACGAGTTAAAAATGGAGCCTGCAGCGATCTCATTCTCTCACTTTTGAAGATCTTGGGTGCCGCTCAGGTGGTGTAGCGAAACATTCTATCTCACCTAGAGTCCGTGTTCGATTCCAG
Organism: Cheiracanthium punctorium; assembly: GCA_038373885.1. Taxonomy (NCBI): domain Eukaryota; kingdom Metazoa; phylum Arthropoda; class Arachnida; order Araneae; family Cheiracanthiidae; genus Cheiracanthium; species Cheiracanthium punctorium. Next base: position 15,794 of record JAWZYV010000778.1, on the reverse strand, counting down.
GCTTGGGAAGGGGGTCCTCCCCTTCATAGGGGGCAACGTTGTCCCCCGACTGGGTGCCCCCATACTAGAATGACCGTTGGTGCTTTAAATGTTCCCTTTTCTCTTTTGTCCGCTTCTATGTGTGTAAAATAGGAATTTATTTCTACGTTAACTATCAGTTTAGTATATTCCATGTTATTTCTAGGTGCCAATGTGTCTTCCCTGTGCATCGAGCACCAGGGTTGCCACGCTTGTGTAATGGCGTTCGCCAAATCTGGTTCTCCTGCATTAGCAAGATGTGACGGCTTTTAAATTAAAAGTTTGATTTTAAATATTTTGTATCCGACCGTTTAATATTAAATATTTTGTATGTGTTATACCTATCCATCACAAGAGGTCACGCGGATAGTCTCTTATGATGGACTCACTTCATTACGCCATGCTGTATAAAGCTGGACTTTTTGTATAAAACATTTTGAAGCGCTTCACTTTCCGGTGTCCTTTCAAATCGGAAGAGTTGGCAGCCATGCAGTGTTGTAAACTGATAAGCATGGTGATATAATTACTAGTACAACCGTGAAAAACCAAGTTCATCAACAAACCAATTTAAACGTGTTTGTGTTTTCCCGTGCAATTAAAGTACATTAAAATGCATTAAAGATACTGTCTATTGAGCTACTGAACCTATGATTTTAATCGAGCAACGCATTTCCTGAATAAAATCCCTTTTAAAGATTTCGTTGATGATTCTTGACGAAGATGGTCACTTATTTTCTTCACTACTTCAATAAAAAATTATCCGTTGAATTTTATCTAAATATTTCATTGTTTGAGCTAAATTAAACTATTCAAATTGTTTTTTAACTGTCATATTTTTGAGAATGTAGAGAATGTTGTTACAAGATTCTCTTCAAGATTTTGATTAGTATTTCATTTACTCTTATCTTTTAAGTAAAGTAATTTGCAAAATAAAATTGAAGATTTTGTAATAAACTAATAAAGTACGAGGAAAGTTAAAAGGTCTTTCTTTCGGTAATCGATCTCATATTTACCACACTGTGTAATTTTAAGAATTATCCTGAACTAAAGCGAAAATTCAGTGACAATAAATATTAGGATCTCCCCATTTCCATCTATTTAAATTATTCGTTCTGGTATTTTATCTAAAAATAAAGTGTGTGAGACGGAAATGAAATTTTCTTAGATTTTAAAACGAATAAATACTAAAACCTGTTTGTCAATGAAAACTTCTATGCTTTGAAAAGAAGCAATTTTCTCGAAGTACTAAAAATGAATAAACATATCTGAAAAAAAGATATCTTCTGTAATTTCCGGCAAAACCTGATCATCTATTCCAAAGCTTCTGCGCAAAAAATTTTGAAATGTATGTGTTATTTGTCTTAAATTCAGAATGCACAAAAAATAATAATAACAATGGACTTATTGTGTGAGAAAATGTTGCAGGTAGCATCTGATAAATTTTGAAAAAGCATTAGATAATGAACTATTAAACAACTGTATGGCATGACAAGACAAATTTTATTTCATGAAATTCCCAGGCCCTTCAACACATTTCTAATTTTATAGTTTAACGCCTATTTTTTCAGTCATTAAATAAACCGGGCCTCCCAGTGAGGTATGATCAAGTCAAATCAAGAAATCCAGTATATACAGAGTAGGAGAGAGAAAAGAATAATACTGTGCGTTGCAAAATTACAGGACACCTACGAGATTTTGCGGTTTTTAAATATTTACAATGCGCTACCATGAAATCTATTAAAATCTAAAATTATTCCTTTATAGTATTCTCAACATTGAACATTGCAAGTTTAAATAAATTTGCAAAATTAAAAAAAAATGAGATATTTCATGTTGCAAAATTATAGAACACTTTTAATATTTATATTAATATTACTAAAATTTATTTATTTTATAGTTTTGCTGCATATTTTTAGAAAATGCCAAACAGGAAAAGGCTTACAGAAAAAGAAATTGGTAAAATTGAAGTTTTACGCAAGAGAAATGCATAGATGCCAACTACTACGGAATATAATTAACCACTTTTTGTAAACAGTATATTTTCTTTGTATTTTTTTTCAAAAAGGTAACCAGTTCCCTCTCGTAGTATAAAAATTTTGATAGATTTTAAGCCGAACATAACTGTTTGAAAAAGGTGTTTAATTGCATTCCGTCGTAGTTGTCAACTACGGAAATGTTTAAATAAAAAGCATAGCTGAAGAACTTAAATGATCTCGCCACTTAATTCAAAATTATCTAAAAGATACATATGCTTATGGCAATAAACATTCTGCAGTACGTAAAAGAAAGCTTTTGAAGCAAGATGAAAGAGCAATTGCTCGAAAAACATCGATTTTTTTTCTGTTGAAAAAATCTTTCTGTTTGAGCAGTATTGTGGGAAGAAGCATTATCTTGTTGGAAAATTAATTTGTTTCGTCAAAATCTCCATAGAAATGGTAACAGAGTAGTTTTAAGTACTGTTATGTACACCGAACTATTCACTCTATTACATATAAACTGGATATCAAGCTTTCCTGAAGAAAAATAAACAGCTCAAATCATGACGTTACCACCACCAAAATTTCACTTCGGGAAAAAAAAAAAAACATTCTTTTCTCAAGTCTTACGAGTATCCATTAAATCCGTCGAGACTGTCTAGATTACACTTTTCTTCATATGAAAAAATGACCTAGAACAAGAACCTGAGTTTAGAATTTAAAGAAAGTACATGTTATTGGAAAGCATGTTTTTTGAGAAATTTAATTTACCAATTTCCAGTCGACTATGTTTATTACGTTGTAACAATTGAGTTGCTTTATTCTTTCGTTCGTGTGTGATAAATGAATTTCTCTTACGGCTTCTGCAAATTGTGGTTTTGTGAATATCTAATTTCAATTAGCTTTTAATTTGCGCGAGACTATTCGTGGAATTCGGTGTTTTTCGAGTGATTGCTCTTTCATATTGTTTGGAAAGCTTTCAAAACAAGATACAAGATAAGTAATGAAGAACGTTTATCACATAAGAATATGGGTCTTTTAGATAATTTTGAATTACATGGTGAGATATTTTAAATTCTTCGAAATTCTTTTCGGATTCTTTTAAATCTTCTTTTTCTATAAGACTTTTACCTTTTGGCATTTTCTAAAAAATGCAATAAAACTATAAAATATGCTAAAATTAGAATAAATTAATTTAAATATTAAAAGTGTTCCATAATTTTGCAACACCAAATATTTCAATTTTCTTTTTAAAATTTTGCAAATTTATTTAAACTTACAAATGGTTAATGTTAAAAATACTTTACCGAAAGTATAACTTTATATTTTAACAGATTTCATTACTAGCGCATTGTAAATATTTAAAAACTGCAAAAAATCGTTGGTGCCCTATAATTTTGTAACGAAATGCCCATATAAATAAATCGGATAACAATATAAATAAATAGCTTATGAACACAATTGGAAAACAAATTGCATAGCAAGAGTATGTATAAAAATTGATGGAAACATGTTAATAATTATGCAAAAGTAAGACCTCCTTGAGGCTATCACGCTTTGTATCATTTCGGAAGTCGTAGTCTAACAGTTCGGCCATGACTTCATTTGGAGCATTCTACACTTTTTCGAAGATATTCTCACCAATCTGACGTATTCTTATCATAAATGAAGCTATACAAAGATCACGCAGCGTTATAACATTTATGAGGTATATGTACCGGTGCCGTATCATGACTTTTGAGAAGAAGGCCAACTGACTAATGGAGTGAACAATATATACGCTCAGCTTTAGGCGTAAAATGAAAATTTGTATAGAAAAATTAAGATTCATGTTGCTCATCATCATTTACTCACATTTAATATTGCTTAAATTAATCTTGGTTCATTGTTTATTTTTCATAAAACAATTATACTAAAAATTTATCCTGAAATTTTGACTGAAGCTTTAGTTATTAAGTGCAATTTTAACTAATTTAAGGAGTGACCAAAAATAAACATAGGTACCAAGTATTACGGAATATAATTAACCGCTTTTTGTGAACGATAATTTTCTTTTTACATTTTTAAACAAACTTCTGTCTTAAAGGCGTCGTATTGCTGCTAAAGTTGAAAATTATACAAACATCTACGGTTTAAAAAAAAGAGAAAGTAGTGCGTGTAATATTTACGCGCGGCTGAAGTAAAACTTCTTTGACGTCGACGACACACAGGGGCGTAGCCAAGGGGGGGGTTAGGGGGGTCATAACCCCCCACCATGAGGAATTTTTTGCCATACAAAATGTATATTCTTCACTACATTATCACACACGTATACATATATATGAGTTTTAGTAGTCGTAACCCCCCCCCCATGAAAAATTTCTGGCTACGCCCCTGAGACACATATTACTGAAATGATTAAACTTTAACTTAAAGTAAATATCATATTATAATTTAATTATATTTATTATTCATGTACTTTACCATATTATTCATTGGAAATAGGTACTTGAATGTCATCATAATTTTTCATGCATGAAATTTTAGGTTTGTGGTAACTATAATGTGAAACATAAATTTTACTCTCTAAATTTGCTAATTTTCTTTAAAATGCAACATCTATCGTTGTACCGAAACGCAGTGTTGATTGAAGTCGAGAAGTATTCATAGTTAGATCAAATTTTTCTTTTAAAAAATCAACTAACGGCTGAGATTCGTGAGAGCGAAAATTAACATTAAAATCTCCAGTAAGAATCATCGGTAATTCATGATAATTACTTAGAATCCAGGAAGTGTCCATGTTGTAGTATTATTCTTTAACTGTTTTCTTATATCATTGTTCTGTCTGGCGGTTGGGTTTGAATGGGGGGAATGTCCACAGTCTAGTATTATACTTTAAGCGATGTTTTCCTCTGTTTGTTGGGTTCGAATGCAGGTAGTGTAATTTTGTGTGTGTGTGTTTCTATCACAGTATTCTTAAAGCGTTGATTTCGTCTGCTGGTAGGTTTCGAATTATTATTCTGTATCCGTGTTTTCAAACAGCAGGTTCTGTCTATTGTTTGGGATTGATTGCAGCCAGGGCCCGTTTCTTTGTGGTTTTCCATCCCCGTGTTAAACCGTTGCTTGCTCAGTCGTGAGGTTGGGTTGGAATCCACGAAGTGTCCACTTGTTATTCTTTTATTTTGTTCTTAAACCGTTTGCAGCCAGTGTTTGTTTCTTTGTGGTGTTACATACCCTTATTCTTAAACCGTTGTATATATATCATATATATATATATATATCATTACTATATATAAATATATATATCATTATAAATATTGCGTTCACACAAACTACGTTCTTCTTAATTTACTAACATTTCTTAAAATACAGCTTTTGGGCAAAATAATAACAGACATGACATACATAATATTTAGGGGTTTAATGGCCTAACGGCCAATGTGACTTGGCATTTTACCCAGCGGAGTGTAAGCCGCGGCCACGCTTCTTCCAGCTCCTGCTTACTGGTACTTAACCACGCTCCCTGCCGTGCGACGGGGGAAGTCCACCGTCGCTGCCGACTACCTGCCTCGCCAGCCGAGAACTTCCTGCTGCGTCCGCCGTACCTGTTGTACGGCGACGTTCCCGTGTTGAGTCTCCGAGGCTCCTGCGGAGGCTGTTATTGATCTGACTGTCTCACCGTTGCGTCGATAAGTGGACCGGCTCTTTTCAGAGCCAGTGTGGGAAGCCTTTGGCGTAACGGGCGGCGAACAAGTGATCCGGACACTGTACATCCTGTACAGGCGGCGATCCCGCTCTTGGCTGCACAGTACTGTACCCGGTACTGCCCTATTTGCCCCGCGCTGCCTTACGTAGCCCACCCGAGTAACCCTCGAACAAGCGATTGCGTAAGGCCCCCTCCCTTTTGCACCACTGCGGCTAGCCACCGCAGTATTCTCTTTCAGGTCCCCCCTAGGGATTCCCCATCTGCTGTTTCCACTCGACACTCATCATGCCGAGCTTCAAGGACACTTTCGTACGCATTCATGCTGACACACGGGACAAACAACTCTTCGGGTACCTAGCTCATTTCATCCAATTCGCGGATGCACAAATTGCAAAGAACCCTGGCATACTTGAGGAACTTCCGGATCTCCACCAGAAGCTTTCTGACTTAATCAACAGCCCCACACTGCAAACCCTTGCGGAGATTCCACTCCTGGGTTTATACGACAAATGTTTGAATGCTGTTGCGTGCAAGGAACTACGTGAAAAAGGGCTAAGACCCCACCACAAACGTAAAAACTCCGACGTCTTAGACGACACCTATCGCTCCAAAACTAACAGACGCGTGAGCATGTGCTCAGACTCCTCCACGGAAGACACGCACATGGTTACAAATGAAGAAGTAGACAACACTGTTGGTGCCATTGGCCCCGCCCAAAACTCCGCCCCGGGCAGCTCGCTAGCCCCACCCACCAGCGATGATCTTGACAACACTGATGGTGCTTTTGGCCCCGCCCCGGGCAACTCGCAAGCTCCGCCCACCAACTTCTGAGCCTATCTTACAAACACCAACAGAAGACAACACTGGTAGCGCTGGCCCCGCCAACTCAAACATAGATTCTTCTGCGAGTTCCAAAATGGAACCTACATTGAACATTGTAAGGCAATATCTAAGATTGTAGGCTATGATGTTGTCTGCAAATATACCGGCCAAACGTATATGGTCCAGCTCCGCTGCGATGACAAATTCAGGGAGGTGCAAAGTTACCTCAAGGATCACAATATAGGCGCGCAGACATTTGATCCCAAGCGGTTCAGACCGGTTAAAGTCCTTCTGCGTGGTATCCCAACCGATATCCCCAAAGCCGAAATCGAATCTTTTCTACTCCAACAGGGCTTCGAGCCAATAAATTTGGCTTTTCTTAGAAACAAGGAAAAAAAAATTAATGCCACTCTGTGTGGTAGACCTCAGAAAAACTCCCAATGTTTCCGACATTTACAACTTAACACAATACAACTACCTTAGAATTACGGTGGAAGACTACAGGGGGCCGAAAATTAAGCAATGTTTCAATTGCCAGGGCTTCTCTCACTCCTCTTTCACCTGCTCCCTTACGCCCAAATGCCTTAAGTGCGGGCAGCCCCACCGGTTCCGAGAGTGCCCAATCAAGGGACCAGACTTTGCGCCATGTTGCGCCAATTGTCAGGGACCCCATGTTGCCTCATATCGAGGTTGTCCCAAAAACCCAGCCAATAAGGGCAAGCACCCCAAGACTGTGAGCCAGACTCCCAGCACCAAACTGGACACCAGGTCCACCATTCTTATATCCCTGCAGCCATTTGCTAAGAAAGAACCAAATGCATGGAACCTCGTTGGGAGGAAAGGGAAACATACTGTGCCAGACGATCAGGTTGAAAACGAACAAACTACACAACCCTCACCGGCGCTAGCCGAAAACAACACTACGGACGAGAACGCAATGGAAACTGGCGACGAAGTCACCGTTTCCCCAACTACACAATCAGCCTCTCAGGCCGCCAACTCTTCCAAGAACAAACGGGACAAGGCATTATGTAACATGGTTCTAGCCAGGCCCCAAAATCAGCTCAAGAAACGCACCAAGAAGGGGACCAAGAAACCCACCGCCAAAACCCAAACTAAAACTAAAACCACTACCCCCAAACCGAAACCAAACCTGGACCAGAAATCATTCTCCTCCATCTTGGAAGTGTTTGCTATCATCAAGCAGCTCTCCGAGCTTGTCGACCTAGCAGCTATGATCAAGGCGCTTAAAAAAGTATTAAAAGCGGTGCACAATAATGAAAACGTACTAGACCAAGCCTTCACATTGGTCACTTCACTTAACAATACCCCTCAGTCTGATGATGATGAGAGCGAGTAACAACGTTGCACACCGGATCTTATCGTGGAACGCCCAAGGGCTTCACGGTAAGATCAACGATCTTAGGAACTTTCTAGTTCACTGTGACTTTGATCTTGTCCTAGTTCAGGAAACATTCTTCCGTAAACATATCAATTACAATATCCCGAACGTTGTTCTTCATAGAACTGATCGCCACATAGTACCCCCGTCCATCACATATGGTGGCACTGCCATATACGTTAGGTCGGGCATCAATCACCGTCCTGCAGACTTTCTGCATTCCAGTCTTGAAGCTACGTCCGTCTTTGTGCACTGCACTAATGGCGAGATTCTCGTAACTTCAGCCTATCTTAGGCCCTCCCAACCCTTCCCAAGACAAGATCTTGATAACCTACTTGACAAATGCCCCACACAGATTATTGCCGGGGACTTCAACGCCAGACATTATGCCTGGAATGGCAACAAAAACTGTCCTAGGGGGACTGGGCTTCTCCAGTTTATCTTTGATAAACAAGTCCGACTATCCTATCCCCCCACGCCTACACACTTCTACACCTACAATGGGGAACAACTTGGGTCAACCATCGATCTACTGGTCTATACAAACATAAGCAAACACATTGCCACAAGCACTCTCACGCAATGTACATCTGACCATCTTCCCATACAATTTGAGGTCCCGGCTAGTATTCTAACCCAAACAAAGACCAAAACCAAAACCAACTGGGTGAGGTTCACGGAACTACTCGATAACACTCCCCCCTCTACCAGCAACCTGGTGCTTCCCAATGACATCGACGATGAAGCCGGCGCTGTAACCAATAAAATCACCACAGCGTATCACAATGCCACCACAACTTTGGACGCCCTCGGCGTCGGGAGGCTTCCATTAGAATTAAGAAAGCTGATAGCTCTAAGAAACAGGGCCAGGAAACTGCATCAGTCGACTAGTAGCCCGGTTGATAGGAACGAGTATATCAGACTAAAACACACAGTCAAAACCACTGTTCGTAATTATGTCCAGGACAAGTGGAAAAACTTATTTCGAGGAACTTGCCCCTACCGATGGCTCCCTATGGCGAGCCATAAACAAACTAACTAAAAAGAAAACCATCTCCCTCCAATCAGGACCAACACCATCCTGGACAGGGACAAAGCTGAAGCCATTGCCCAGGGCTACACTAAGCAGTTTCGAAACGATGACATCATAGGGAGTGACTGGAATAGAACCATACAAGACTCTGTCGACTCATTCCTCAGACATCCCCCCACTTATACCATCCCCTCGGCGGCCCCAAACGAGGTTGCGGACACAATAAAGTCCCTTAAAGACCGGAAATGCCCAGGACTAGACACCATTTCTAACAGGATGCTAAAAAACATCCCTCTTAACACCTTGCTAGATATTACAAGACTAGCAAATGCGGTCCTAAGCACCGCTCATTTTCCTTCTCCCTGGAAGTCTGCGCTCATATGTCCTATCCCCAAACCAGGGCAGGATTTACCCCAGCCGGATTCCTATCGACCAATAAGCTTACTCAGTGCGCTCAGCAAACTAATTGAAAAACTGGTTCTGAACCGCTTGCAAAATCACATCAATGAACATGACTTACTACTCCCGGAGCAATTCGGTTTTAGGAGCAAACACTCAACCACCCAACAGCTCGTCCGGGTAACTGAAATTCTACATGAAGCCTTACATCAAAAACACCATACCGCCATACTTTTGCTCGACCTTCAAAAGGCTTTCGACAAAGTATGGCATCACGGCTTAATCTCTAAGCTTATTCAGCAGCAATTCCCAGACACTCTTATTCATTTAATAATTACCTCACTGGTCGAAGTTATGCAGTTAGAGTGCTCGACGATATCTCACAATATCACCCAATAACCAGCGGAGTACCCCAGGGCTCCATTTTAGGCCCGGTCCTATTCACGCTATATATTAATGACATACCCAGATCCCACGGCACGAGTCTTGCTTTGTTTGCTGATGACACCGCGATCGTAGGACACCACCCAAACAAGAAAGTGCTTGCCAAAGCTATGCAAGATCATATTAACTTAATAGAGTCTTGGATGAATCACTGGCACCTTAGGATCAATCCTTCAAAGTGCCAGGCAGTTTCATTCACTTCAAAACTTCCCCCTCCACGATTACACGTCGGTAACCAGCCCATTGACTGGACAAACACCGCGAAGTATCTTGGTGTTATCCTCGATAGAAACCTAACGTGGAGGCCCCACATCAACAACACCCGCCAGCGCATGCAGGCTGCCTTCGCGAAATTATCAAAACTAATTTACAACAAAAAGTCAGTATCTCCAACAAAACACTCTTGTACAAGGCATATGTGCGCCCCCTGGCCACCTACGCCGCCCCTGTCTGGGCCAGTGCTGCCAAGTCACACCTCAACATGCTCGAGTCGAAGCAAAGCTATATGCTGCGTGTTCTCCGACATGGACCAACATTCATCTCTAATGAAATCATTAGAAGAGACCTTAGAGTAAAATGCCTACGCAAAATCATTCATAAGCAAGCCAAAAACTTTTACATCAAACTCGACAAACTACCTAACACCATTCGAGCTGAGTATCCCGACTACGATCCCAGGGATACTCGTAACAAACGGCGCCCCATGGCTGCGCTCTTTTCCCTTCCCGAACACTTCTACTAGCTTCTAGTTTTAAATTGAGGACTTACGGCAGCGCGCCGAGCAACCTGTTAAATGAAGGTCCATAGGACGGGATAACAGGTCGGCCCTAATTGCTGCCAGCCCCCTTCAACCATATCCGAACTCGAACCCTTTCACCCCCCGGCCAAGCTACGGGGTCCTTCACAAGTAACTTAACACAAGTCTTCACATTACACACTGGAGATTAGCGCGTGGCGCTCAGGTGCTCCATGTATACCCCCCTTTTCGGCTCGGTTCGGACTGGCATTTGACAAATAATAATATCACTTCGCTTCGAAACTATTGCCTATATTCATTACGAAATAGTATTCTAAGACAATTACGTAATTAAAACACATCTGAAGCCAGTATTTACTATATATCACGTTCATAAGTCTATGTATTTAATTTTTTGAAGTTCTGCTAATTCAACGATCTCCATTTACTTCGCCTCGATGGAAATATAAACAACCTGAGATGCACGGAACCAGAAGATGCGCAGTTACCCAGTGTGCGTTGCGCCATCTGTTTGCAACAACGGCGTTATCCACCTTTCTAAGGTAAGTGTCCCCTCCTATAAATTTACCTTCGTGGGATCAAAGTATGATCCTCCAACAGTGTTCTTAAACGAAAAATTCCCTCTGCTGTTTAGGTTCGTTTGCAGCCACTGTCCCTTTAATTGTGGTGTTCCATCCACTTGTTCTGTCTGGAAGTTCGGTTAGAATCCAGGAAAGGTGTTCTTAAACTGACGTTTCCATCTACTGTTCCGGTTCGATTGCAGGCAGATTCCATTTCTTTGTGATTTTCCAAAACCATGTATTGTATATTATTCATCTAAAAATAAGGATTATCGAGAACCTCCTGTGAGGTTGGGATTACATGTAAAATATTATGTTGGATGTACCTTCAAAACGCTTATTGATATATAAAGATTGATCTCTCAAAGATACGGCTCTTGAATGCTTTTCTCGCTGTTACTTTCCCTAACAGGTTCCGCGTATTTTTACACGATGAAGTTTGGGAACGGCGAAAGCAGGTTGAAAGGTAGGTTTTTCAGTGGTTCTTCTTTTTCCGGACGCGCTTGGCGTGGAGTATGACATATACGTCGCTTCCTTTACTGAGCGTTACTTCCGTCAGAAAAAAAAAAATCTGAGTTACTCCCTAGTCGCCACTAAAGAAGTTTTATTTCAAAAATATGGTTAATTATATTCCCTAATATGTTGCACCTATGAATAAGTTTAAACAATGATAAACTGGATTACATAATGATGAGCAACCAGAATCATAATTTTTCTACTTAATTTATATTCTTACGCCTACACATACTTTCGTAGTTCATTTAGAAAAATTGTCATCTTGAAATGATCTGGTGAAAATTTCTTCACCAATATCGGTAATCTTCTGAACGATCAATTAGTTATGCTGCCAGATTACAATTTCCGAGAAGTAAACTTTAAAAGACCGAAAGTGGTGTTACTCTTGATACCGGCTAGGAACTTTGCAACTACTATTCTACTTATTGTTTTTGTGTCTAAATTTGTTCACCACCAATCATTTTGTTATCTCATCTTTATCTATGCGTAAGCCCATCCACCACGGCAAAGGTCATATTACAACGGATGGGAAAAATCTGTTTTTAATTATCCTGGGGCCAAACACCGTATAAAAAGCATCCATCAAATTGGTTTTTAAATTTTATGAGACTGGTGCAAAACATGTTCAATATGCTGTTCATGTGTTGCTAAAATTTGGAATTTTTCTTTTCTTATGCCATACGCTTCCCCCCCCCTTTCTTCAATAATATCCCGTTCAAATTTGGCGTCATTCTGATCAGTGATTCTTTTTTTATACCGTTATGAAATTTTAATTATAATCACCCCGTATTTCCATAAATTAAATTTATAGTTAAGTTTCTTTTCTAAATGTGTAATAAGAAAAAAAACTCGCTTATTACAGCGAAGAGGCTTGTTACTTTTAAAAATAAATTTAATTGATAATACGAGATCGAGAATACTGGAATAATACCAAAATTCTTCTAGGCTAAAAATGTAACTCATTTAATGTTCTGTAGTTAAATACGGATGTGATCGTTGACGGATGCAAGAAACCGATTGGAAAGAATTAGTTTGCATCTGTAATTGTTTTGTTTCGTTGTACGTAAAAGAAATACTAACTTCAATAATTTACACGTCAAATACCTAATTACTTGTAGAATATGTACAATGTTGTAAAATTTTAAAATTATTTCACAATATAAAAAAGAAGAGCACATGATATATATTGGTCGATTGTTTTTCTACTGTAGCCAAATCGAGCTCCCTTTCAAATGTTCAACCTTAAGAAAGTAATTGATTAGTTACTCCCATAATCTTTTACTAATTGAAAAAACACTTTAGTATTAAAAATTCATATAGGGTAAAGTCACCGATTGTTGACACTACCCCAATTATTGACATCTGTTACTTCAAAGTTGAAAAATAAGAGTTTTGGGCCACTTAGAAATTCAAACTTAGCACTTAGTCAAAGGTCAACTAATCAGCTATAATAACTATGCAACTTCAGGTTTCATTGCATCCATTTTTTTAGGTCTAATTTGTTGCAACTTAATGAGAATATAGTTCCCAAATGTAAATTTCCAGTTAAGCAACTCTTTTTTAGGGGTGTCAATAATTAGTGCTTCAAAAACAGTCAATTTACCCAATTGCGAACACACGTGTCAATAATTGTGAATTTCAAATAAATATGTTCAATAGCATTATTAAGACTGTTTTCTGATTCGTAACAGAACTATGCTCGCTCCTTTTAAAAGTAACGAAGGGATCCAATTTTGACAGGAGGGTGTCAATAATTCCAATGTTAAGAACCAATTATTGGCAACTTAAATATTCAGATAGTGCAATTTTTGATCTAAGTAAATAGGCATAATGAGAAATGTTAATAAGTATACATTTAGGACTGAAGCAATATTCTGCTTATTTGGGAATTAGACAAAACTTATAACTGATTTGTTGTTGTTTTGAAAACACTCTTTACATGTATGCATTTCTTCTCGCTTTGTGTAATACAGTCTGCATGTGAATTTGTTCTCGATTTGAATAACACTGCATATTTGGATCTGTTTTCTTGTAATTTTTAAAGTAGACTTATTAAAGTAGACATATTTATACTATACATTTAGATTACTATAAATTTAGACTACTATATAAATTTAGACTACTGTAAAAATTTATAGTCTACTAAAAATTTAGTAGACTATAAATTTTTAAAGTAGACTTATTATTTTTAAAGTACATTTAGCTTTTCTGATTAATGGTAGCTAAAAATCGACATGCTTGCGTTTTCTATTTTTAGGTTGTCTTTATCAAGTTGGTTGTTTTCCATTTTCTGGCTAGAAAGTGGCTCCAACAAGATCTTCTAAACAAAAAGAAAAGGTCCAGTTGAAAGAAGGAAAAAAAAGTATGAAGAGGGATAAATATTAGCAGCACACTCAGTATTATGAAGAACAGTGTTCCACTTGTAACAGCAGTCAGGAATTACGGGTTAGCTACCCGTATTAATTTAGTTCACAAAGCCACCTGTAGTCCACAATCAGTCATAAGCCTAGTTCGGTAAGTATTGCAGCAAAAGGACGAACATTTATGGAAACAAGGTTTTTTTAAGCAAAGGAAATCAAGAAAAGTGTTCAGTGGTGTAAAAAAAAAAAAGCATTTTCCCTGAATTCTGAATGCAAAAAGTTTAGGCTCCTAAGGGTACAAATAATGCACACTTCTCTGTAAATAATGAGGAAAAAGAGTGTGTGAAGATGTTGATTAGGCTAATTTAAAAATTATTTACTTGCGTGGTGACAAATGATTCCAGGATCGGAACACTTAGCTGCAGAAAGACATAAAGATATTAAAACTGTTTATTTAAAAAATACTATTCAAGACACTGTAACAAACAGATTGTAATAAACATTTATTAATAATGTATTATTACTGCAAATATTTATTATTGTAATACATTATATTAGACATTGTAATAAACACATTATTACAATGATGGCTGGCGGTGGCTCAGCAAAATAAAAATACGCCCTCCAAGGACAGTGAAAATAAGATGGAATGAATTAAACATTACGCTAACACAAAATTACACATTGGCGAGAACAAAACCTTGACCGAGGAAAATAACGCCTAGCAATAATCCCAGAGCAACCATAAAACTTAATCCAATAAAATTAAAATAATGAAACCACGAACCAACACTGCTGAAGATGAGGCAGGACAACAAAAGTTAACGTAACAACAAACATAATGCCAGTGCAGAGGGAATAAGACAGGTTCGTTGCTATTGCTAAGCGGATCCAGGAGGCGACAAAGAGGAGAAATAAGCGATAAAAATAATGCATACGGGGAAAAGCGAATATAAAGATTTAAAAGCTGAAGTGATTGAAAAAATGAGAACAGAAGAATAACTTAGAATACATGATTTTGGATAGACTAATTTTAAGTTAAATAGAGTAATTGAGAATTAATAAATTAATAAGTGATCTACATCACAGAGGGCTCTACTGTACTTATCACAGCTAATGCTTGGAGTGATTTAGCCCCGTTATTTCCAGGTACAAAACAGTGCCTCATATCACAAAAAGTGTTCCTGATGGTTGGAATCTGAAGATGAGAGGATGACCTGTTCTACGTTTTACGAATACTTCGCCAAAATGTTCAAACCTTACTTGAA
This sequence comes from Cheiracanthium punctorium, assembly GCA_038373885.1. Lineage (NCBI taxonomy): Eukaryota > Metazoa > Arthropoda > Arachnida > Araneae > Cheiracanthiidae > Cheiracanthium > Cheiracanthium punctorium. The sequence goes on along the minus strand of JAWZYV010000778.1, from coordinate 554 downwards.
AGAAAGGTTCATTTGTGAGGAAACAGTCAATTCCTTGAAAGAATCATCGGATAACAGGATAAACTTCCGAGAGCAGCTCGCTTTTTCGGCTTTAAGGAATTATTGCTCTGCTGCCAAAGTATGAATTTTCTGTTGTCAAATTGAACCCCAGATCAGGGATCCGAGCCATCAGAGCAACAACTTATAATTAAAAAAAGTTAAAAAAAATTACGTAAAAAATTGTTAAATATTAATTAGTAACAATACATAACGAAGATTTCTCTCTTTTCATGGTTTAGAAAAGCTGAGATGTTTTTTGGAGGCAATTAATGAAGACCGTTTGGAAACTTTCAGAGAACATTTCAGTGACCAGGAGTTTATCAATGCTCCCAACATATCACGAGCAGAACGACATCTATTGGTATCTGTTTATGCAACTGGAAACATTTATCCCAATTCTCTGGAGAAACCAGTACCTCCGTCATATCATGTCCCGAACATCAAAGTCCTTCCTGTTAATAATTCCAAATCAGCTCGATCTGAACCAAAGCCATTGGTAGAAATAAAAGACATAA
>JAWZYV010000777.1:0-20226 GCA_038373885.1 Cheiracanthium punctorium | reverse complement strand
ACAGGAAATTTAAATGCATGAAAATTTAACTTTAGTCTAATTTATACCTTCTCTTGCTTTTTTTCTGCATATTTCTGTTTTTGACGAACATTTTTGTCTCTTCCTTGGTGACAAGTATAAACTCTTGAGCCAAAATGAAAATATGGGAGCCCATCCTTCCAGTGGAGCTTCATATTGGCAGAAATTTCACCTAGAAATGTAAACAATGATATACATGAGACCATGGCAATATTTGCAGGGTTCCCACACTTTTTCGCAGTGTGAATTCCAGGAGTTTTTAAGGAGTTTTCCAGGAGAAAATATAATTTTTCCAGGAGTATACATAAATTCCCTTTTCTAACCAAGCATCATTGAAAACGCATTTTCCACCCGGCATCTTTAGGCAAATTGAAAAGGATGAAAATCTCAGGATGTTTAAAATTTTGCTACTGTCACACGCATACAGATTATTTCAGCATACCGCCGCAAACGGTGAGCTTTGTAAACATGTACCCCGTGTACCAAAGAAGAGATAAGAGCATACAGCTCATACACCAATCACGAGATGCTTTTGCAGTAACGTAAGAGCTAGCAGTTAGCGATAAAAGAGTTTGAGAATGCCAACAGGCTTTGTTCAGGAACGAAATTACTGGATATGAGGAGAGCAGGGACGAATGTCTACAGCGAATCGCGCCATCATTGGAACTTTTTGCAGTAAGCTTTCAGCCCACTGAAGTGATTACAATCCTTGTCTCCAAGTCCGTGGCACGAACATCAATAAACATGGTGGTGGATTATTACACTTGAAACAAGAGTCGAAAAAAAAAATTTCAGCAGATCGCACTTACGAAATTTTTTTTTTCACTTTAAATTCTAGAAAGGAAACTAAAATAAACAACATTTCCAGGAGTCAATACTAAAATTTCAGGAGTCTACAGAAAAATTAGTAAAATCCAGGAGTTTTCCAGGGCCCTTAATGTTTTAAATCGAAATCCAGGAGTTTTTAAGGATTTCCAGGAGGTGTATGAACCCTGTATTTGCAATACATATTTCATACAATACATAAACTCAAAGCCATATCTCAGAAAAAGTTTTGTGGGCCTACAACACCCTAATTCATGATTCTAGGTTATGCATTAAGAATTCCTTTCTTGCGGCATTTCTAAATAATTATATGAAGACTTCTGAACTTGAAGCTTTTAAATGTATGATTAATACTTGTCTACACAACACTGCTGTTTGGCAGTAAAACCTGAATTATATGTTCCACAACACAAAATCAATATTTATAAAGTTTATTTAATATAAAGGAGCCATTAATCTATTTTTAAATGTAAACAGAAGCAAATTGCATACGCTGCCACCATAGGGTGCAATACTTACGCTTTTCATCTAAAAATCCTTTGGGATTTTTATAAACATTAAACTTTCGATTCAAACTTTAAGATTCTTAATCTCCGAATTTTGCGGAATCCATTTTTATTGCATAAAAATAACAGAAAAACAGTCTTGATATCTTTAAAATCGTGCGCTATAGCAATCGTGTGCTATTACAATAGCCGAATAGAAGTGTGTGCGGTGTGTTCAAAGGAAATAACAAAACGAAAACTTGCTTCGGCACATTCCGAAACTTCCGGTTCCAGTTGGTGACGTGTATAGGTTCGGATTAGCAGCCACCATGCTGTTGCCATGAAGTCTTTTAAATTTAGATCATAGCAATGGAAGCAGACCCCCAACGTCATTATGACTGGTCACACCGTAGCAACTTTCAGTAAACAACATTTTTTTAGGTCACACTTAACCCATTTATGCCTAGCGTCCCTTTTTTGGGACGGCATTTTCTGTTGAATTGTATATTTGTGATTATATTTCCTCCAATGTATATGTTTTCTCCCATCATTATTGTTTTGTGGCAACACCAAATTTAGTATGTGCCAGTGGCAACAGGTTTTGGTTGTTGTCAGTAGTAGAGATGGGCGGTTCGACTCATTTTACTGATTCGAATCTCGACTCACTCACTACTTCGATGATTCGAATCAGTGATTCGAATCTTGAATCAATAAAACAACTAAAGAAATTTTCCCTCTCTCTGCGCCGAAAGCCGTACTATTTAAACACCCTTCACCCATTCATCGGGTTTCTTCTCCGCTGAGTTCTCGGGCAGTTAGCATCTCTCTCTCCTTGCTCCAGTAAAACTAGTGTTTAAACTGCCCGAAATGAAAATACAGGGGAGCTTCGTATGACCCCCTGGGCCTGTAAGATTAAAAGGTTAAGTTTGGTGTCAAAGTATTCGAAATTTTATGTATCGATGGGGGTCCCAGAGGGGGGGTCGAGAATCAATAAAAACGCGCTCCGATGGATAGTTTCAGAGATATACGTTAATTAATTATGGTAATTAGACTAATTAACCATGATTGAGGCTTAAGGTGATTCTCCGAGGGCAAAGACGAAGCTGCGAAGTCCCATGTAATCCTATGAGAAAATCTATTTGTGACATAACATCGATAGTTATTAACATACAGTCTCGATTTTTTTCCTACTATCTAGCTAATAACATGATGTTTTGAATGTTCTTTCTAAAATTTTGATATTGTTTTTGCTAATATTTTTAATATTCAAATAAAGTTTTAAAAAAACACCAATTTTGTGTTTGAACAGCCATAAAATGGTTGCTAATTATGATACACGATTTTTAAAATGTAGCTACCATTGCTCAGAATGTTTTCTGTTTTTTCAATGAAAGATATAATAGTTATAATAATAAATAAATTAGTAATTACGACGAAATTTGGAGTCTACATTTCTACAAAAACTGTCTTTCCTAATGACCGCCACGTACTCCGCTATTTGGCGGGGGTCGGATGATGGATCGCTACCCTACGGCAAAAAGCTGTAGGGGGGGTTCTTTCTGCAAGTAATTGGGTGGGGTCACGGCTACCTCAACTATTGTCCGAGATAGCCGTGGTGGGGTTCTGCAAGTAATTTGAAACGTAGTTCCTTTGCTGAATGACATTCCGGCAAGCAAATAGCCCGATCCTAAGCTTTGAAGTCAAATTCAATAGATTTCAGTAAAGATTTTAAAGTAGATTTCATTATTCCAGTATATATGTATCTTAAGTATCTGTTTAATAAATGAAACCAACACAGATAAACCAAAAAATGTTTATAGCAATGACCTCTCTATCACATGACTGAATCAAATGCACTGGATCAAATGTAAATAATAAGAGGTGTTCTTTTCAATGCTCTACAGATTCGTCTACTGCTTGATAGCAAAAAATCTTAAATGACTCTGAATCACTACCACATTATAATAATAAATTTTTAATGTAATTAACTACAAATATTTAAGTTGAAGAAAGGAAAGTTTAAAACTCACTTTGTCTATCAGACCGCGATGGAAAGAGACATTTCATGAACTTAGTTCAATCCGAAATGCTGTAACTAATAATTAAAGACAATCAACACATCAGGCGACTGTAGGTAGTTTATTACATTCAATGACTTTTTAAACAAAAATCACTTCATGGTATTCAATGCATATTAGATTAATACTAAATTTATGCAGTATTAAATATTGTCCAATAAAGGTAGGATTTGTTTCACTTCTATTTTGATTTATTTTTTAATTTAGATATTGTTTTCAAGTAAAAAGTATTATGAAGTAATTTACTAGTACCTTAAAAAAAAACATACATTTATTATATTCACATAAATTTGCATTAGCAGCGTTAAACTACAAATAATCAAAGTTGTTGATTAATGTTTCACTTATACGTCTTTTCATTTATACGTCGTTTCAAATCTGACCCTTGAAATACGTATAAATATGCTTTACTGTATTTGAAAATTAAAAGATGCCTTAATTACACTAGGCTTAGACGTCATCTCCATAAAAATATAGACTGTGTGTGTGTGTGTGTGAGAGAGAGAGAGAGAGAGAGAGAGAGAGAGAGAGAGAGAGAGAGAGAGAGAGAGAGTGAGTGTGTGTGTGCGTGTGTGTACAAATTCTCTTTAACTTTCAACTGATAGTGTTTGAGGAGGTAATTGAAAAGACAAATGACAAAAATTTTCCTATAGCTTTTTTGGATTTAATTATTATTTTTGGATATTTTTTTTTTAATTACACGTATAATCATTCATATATATTTTACATACAAACTTCGATATGCTTGAATGTTTTTTTAGAACAATTTTAACTCCAATTGTGCCTGCGATGAATAGTTATCATAAGTAATTATGAAATTGATGATTAAACTATTATTGATGATTCTTCATCTCTTAAAATCATTTATCCTCTCCATTGCATGAAAATATTAAATTTGTATATTTTATGATATGAGTCACTGTTCAAAATTTAATGGATTGCTTTGATACTTTTGTAATCTTTAGTTTCTACATCTATTTTTAAAGAATATTTTCACTCGTGCTCCTATATCGATTAATTTTTATAGTTAGTGTTTTAATCGTCAGTTTAAATAATTAATTGAGTTGATTAGTTTTTTTCTCTTTTATTATTTTGTACTATAGTACCTTTGCATTTTACCTTGAACCTGGAAAAAGCATGTATGTATTTAAAACTTGTATATATGGAGATGTGGGTGATTCTACAAATACGGAAATGTTTGTGTTTCGTGTATGTGTGTGTGTATATATATAGTGTATATATATATATATATATATTAGGGTGACGCAAAAAAAAAACGATTATTTTTTTTTTAGTCTCGTGGGAAAAAATGTTAGTTTTTGATGTTTTAAAAGTCCCCTCCAAAGGACAGCTCAAAAAAAAAAATTGTTAAGAGGTCGCTCAAAATTTAAATTTCAAAAATCGAATTTTTTCTTTTTAAATTTTTTTTTTTCCGTTACGGTATAATTTTATAGACCAAAATAAATAAATAAATAAATAAGTTTCTGAAAGTTTCAGTTCAAAATTTAAATTTTGAAAGGTCGCTCACAATTTTTAAAATTTATTAGTGCTTTACTTTAGATGTTTTCGAGCGACCTTTTAATATTCAAATTGAAATTCCACACATTTCTTTCTTTTATTTAGTACAATGATCGATAAAAATACACCACGAGATGAACTAAAAATCAAGCACAATATTGAAAACATAATTTTTTTTAATTTAATAATTTCATTTAATCAACTACAACATTTTAACAATATTTCAATAAGCTTTGTTATTAATTCTGAAACCAAATTTTAAATTTTAACAGGTTTTATTGATTTTTAGTTCATCTCGTAGTGTATTTTTATCGATTATTGTACTAAATAAAAGAAAAAAATGTATGGAATTTTAATTTGAATATTAAAAGGTCGCTCGAAAAAATCTAAAGTAAAGCACTAATAAATTTTAAAAAATTGTGAGCGACCTTTTAAAATTTAAATTTTGAACTGAAACTTTCAGAAACTTATTTATTTATTTATTTATTTGGTCTATAAAATTATACCGTAACGAGAAAAAAAATTTAAAAAGAAAAAAAAATCGATTTTTGACGATTTTTGAAATTTAAAAACATTTTGAGCGACCTCTTAAATTTTTTTTTGAGCTGTCCTTTGGAGGGGGCTCTTAAAACATCCAAAAACTAACATTTTTTCACACGAGACTAAAAAAAAATTGTCGTTTTTTTTTTTTTGCGTCACCCTATTTTTGGGACACATTTTTCAATAAAGGGTGTTGAGAGATAAAATGACATTGTCATTAATATATATTTAACACTACAATTCTAGTTGTCAACTGAACCAGAAATTATTTTTTTGTCCATAATTAAAAATTAATTATTGTAGTGTTCAAGATCTGTTCCACCCATATAATTTTCACATTTTAATGAGGCTGAATCACAATAATAAACAATTTCCTCTGGAGATTTTTGCATTGTAAGATATATATTTGTAGTATGAATATGTAGGATATACATACATACACATACATATATATCCTGGCTCGCTTGCGATACAATTTTCTATTTTTCCTAGCAAGCTAATTTATGCAATGAAGATAATTACATAACACACCCAATGGCTTGTTTAGTACAAAACACAAAAACCATTTTATATTAGCACATCGGACTTTTCTTATTGTTAAATTTTGAAAAGTGTACCATAATCCATGTTTTGTCCTATTTGTTTTTCTTGTTTCATCATGTTTGATAATGTTTGAAAATTGTATCATAATCCACATACATGGTCCCTATTTCTATATCTTGATGTTAAAATTGTATATCATAAATCAATGCATAGACCTCATTTCTATATCTTGATGTTAATTTTGAAAAGTGTATCAGAATTCAATGCGTAGACATTGTTTCTATATTTTTATGTTAAATCTGAAAAGTGTATCATAATTTCAGCGAGGTCGTATTTGTTTTTCTTTTTTCACTGTATTGAGAAATGTCCCAATTTGTTAAAATTGTATCACAATCCATGCGTGGGCCCTTTACTTGATTTTGATGTTAACTTCAAAAATAGTATCATAATTCATGCGTAGGTCCTATTTAAATTTTCTTCTAGACATTCCAATCTGTAGGTGCAAGTAATCTTGCATTGAATTTCCTGTTATTGTGTATCTTAGTCTGCTTATTGCTCTGAATTTTTCTTTAATACTTTGTATAACTTTTGTGAATATTGTGGCATTTAATAAACAGAAATCAAAATCTTACAAATCTGTCAAATATTGATCGCAAACAACGAGTTCATATGTTTATAAAAAATTAAATGGAGCTAAAAGGTGCGAAAAAACTTACATCAGTGGATTTCAAAAAAATTTGAATTTTTACTCTCTAAAATTTCCTTATTTAAATTTAAAAATGTGCCTTTAAATCCCTTTTGTTTTGTATTTTCTCAATAATTATTGAGGATGGATGCGACACAAAAAATAGGCGTGTCACGTCCCGTAAAACAAATGCAAAGATTTATTTCGTCTCGTCTCTTAATTATCCTTAAGAAATATATATACTAGTTATTTATAATTAAATTAAATGATTTTTTATAAAACACACAAAGAGTACTACAAATTCTACGAACGTTTTATGAAACACACTATGTCGTGTTCTTTCTGCCTTTTTCTTTTCTTTCTTTTTTTAAACAAAATATTAAACGACTCTCAGAAAAACAAGATTCAATTAGATTAGATATTTATTAATTTGTGCGTATTGATCTATATTTCACTCAGCGTACTTTGTACAATGATTTATAAATGCAATTAGCTACAATATCACCTTTTTTATAGAAATATTTTGCAAACATTCGTTTGTTTATTTAGTACCTTTTAGAGTGATTATTAACTGCTTTAGGAGATATAGTTAGTAATTTAATACATCTGATTTAATTTTGTCTCTGAAAACCCTTTCCTAGTTCCCTCTAGAAATTTAAACAAACATTTTTAAACCTCAGTACATATACTGGAGTGGCTTCAAAATCTGGAAACTAATTAATAGTCAGCTAATTGATATAAGATAATATCCTGGCACAGTTATTCATTCATTAAATTTTTTTTCCGAAATCAATTCAAAATTTGAGTAAATAATATAAAGAGCTGCCATTTTTATGCATTGCTGACAGCTACTGTATATATTTTTTAATAAAAAGTTTTTATGAAGAACAAAAACCATGAAAAAAAATAGCAATACCTCCTTTAAATTGTTTATTGTTATGTCAGACTTTTTTGAGTGGTCAGAGTTATTGTGGAATGGAGGGGAAAAATAAATAAAGAGAGGGGAAATAAATAAAATATAGTGTAAAATACAAATGAAGGGTTATTTTATTAAACTGATTTTTTGTGAAGGGGCCGTTTTAGTCGAATGTAATTCTAAGGGGCCACAAAACTGTCTGGATCGATCCCTGACTAGTGTCAAGAGAATATGGTATAGAATCTTTTTCCTTTTTTTTTATTTGCATGATATTGTATTGTTAGCTAAAATAGGGTAGTATGCAAAATTTCAGCTCATTTGAAAATTAGTAAGTAGCCTAAAATTGATTTAATATTGTTCATTAAAGCAGCTTCAGGTGGTACCAAGATTCAGGACATGTTTATCGTCGGCTAAATTTTTGTATTGAGATTAATGGATGAAAGACTCTTAAAAGCATTTTTTTTTTTTTACGTGTCCATAGATTAGTATAGGGAAATATACTTCAAACTGGCTATTGGCGATATTTACGTCAGAAGTAAATTCGGATTTTGTGACTACATTCATAAAAAAAAAAAAAAAAAAAAAAAAAAAAAAAAAAAAAAAAAAATTTATTGCCCCCCCCCCAAAAAAAAATTTGGGGGGGGGGGGTGTACGGCCCTGTTTTATTTTGTGTTCACATCAGTTTTTTTAATTCTATTTCAAAACATGATGCAGGATTTTGCAAATAAAGTCCACTTTTCTGATTTATATTCGGAAAGCAAATTTGACTAAATTCATATTTGTTTTACAAAAATAAGTATTTCTAATCAAACAATAAATGCTACTCACTTAATTTATTATTCAATTTTGGGTTTTAAGGCATTTTCTTATTTCATGAAATGATTTTTTGATTGCTAAAATTTGTACACTGTTTCAACAATCCATTATGAGTAAATATGAGGTCATTTATGAAACTAGTTAATTTTCTTGCTTACATTTCAGTCTAAGTGCAAGAATCTTTAAGTTTAATGCATAGAATTTTCATTTATTAAAGTAATCGTGTCTTTTTTATCCAATTTTATTTTGCCTTGCTATGTCACAGTGGTTATGCCACTAAAAATGGTAGATGACCGAAGTGTGAAGGTCCGGGGTTCGGGTCCCATCGCGCGGCTGTCGATCTAACGGTCTGGAATTTTGGTAGGATTATTTTGTTTCTTCTCCAGAACTCCAGATGTAACGTGAATACGCGTTATAAACCCCTAGAAAGTCTTCCTGCCAAGGCATTCACACCCTTGACAGATAGCTCTAGTGTAGCGTTGCCATGATCACACAGAATCACACACCAAATTTTAATTTTAATTTTTGCTGTACCCAGCAGTAAATCATATTCTTTGAAAAGCAAAAAATTGTAACCTGAAAGAAAATGCACTTGTGATAGGAATGGGTGAACAAATTCATTCCGGAAAGCTTGGTCACAGGTTACGGTATCTCAGCGTATTTAGAATTCAATTTTGATCTTGGATAATTAAATAATTTATCTCTTAATTTTGGCGTAAACATTTTTCCTCGCAATTTGGGAAAAAATCATTCTGGCGCTGGAATATTTTCAGCTACATCATTCTCCTTTTCTCATACTTCCTCCAAGCAATCTTGCCTTGACCACAATCAGCCATAACGGTATTATTAAGAATTCCTTTCTTGTGGCATTTCTAAATAATTATATGAAGACTTCTGAACTTGAAGCTTTTAAATGTATGATTAATACTTGTCTACACAACACTGCTGTTTGGCAGTAAAACCTGAATTATATGTTCCACAACACAAAATCGATATTTATAAAGTTTATTTAATATAAAGGAGCCATTAATCTATTTTTAAATGTAAACAGAAGCAAATTGCATACGCTGCCACCATAGGGTGCAATACTTACGCTTTTCATCTAAAAATCCTTTGGGATTTTTATAAACATTAAACTTTGAAAATGTCTCGATTTCATCCATTTTTATTGCATAAAAATAACAGAAAAACAGTCTTGATATCTTTAAAATCGTGCGCTATAGCAATCGTGTGCTATTACAATAGCCGAATAGAAGTGTGTGCGGTGTGTTCAAAGGAAATAACAAAACGAAAACTTGCTTCGGCACATTCTGAAACTTCCGGTTCCAGTTGGTGACGTGTATAGGTTCGGATTAGCAGCCACCATGCTGTTGCCATGAAGTCTTTTAAATTTAGATCATAGCAATGGAAGCAGACCCCCAACGTCATTATGACTGGTCACACCGTAGCAACTTTCAGTAAACAACATTTTTTTAGGTCACACTTAACCCATTTATGCCTAGCGTCCCTTTTTTGGGACGGCATTTTCTGTTGAATTGTATATTTGTGATTATATTTCCTCCAATGTATATGTTTTCTCCCATCATTATTGTTTTGTGGCAACACCAAATTTAGTATGTGCCAGTGGCAACAGGTTTTGGTTGTTGTCAGTAGTAGAGATGGGCGGTTCGACTCATTTTACTGATTCGAATCTCGACTCACTCACTACTTCGATGATTCGAATCAGTGATTCGAATCTTGAATCAATAAAACAACTAAAGAAATTTTCCCTCTCTCTGCGCCGAAAGCCGTACTATTTAAACACCCTTCACCCATTCATCGGGTTTCTTCTCCGCTGAGTTCTCGGGCAGTTAGCATCTCTCTCTCCTTGCTCCAGTAAAACTAGTGTTTAAACTGCCCGAAATGAAAATACAGGGGAGCTTCGTATGACCCCCTGGGCCTGTAAGATTAAAAGGTTAAGTTTGGTGTCAAAGTATTCGAAATTTTATGTATCGATGGGGGTCCCAGAGGGGGGTCGAGAATCAATAAAAACGCGCTCCGATGGATAGTTTCAGAGATATACGTTAATTAATTATGGTAATTAGACTAATTAACCATGATTGAGGCTTAAAAGGACTGCAAACATGTAGAAATTGGCTCTGGGATGGTTTCCAGACTTTGGAGATGCCGTCGGAGGAGGCTAGTGTTTAAAATGCCCAAATTGAAAATATAGGGGAGCTTCGTATGACCCCCTGGGCCTGTAAGATTAAAAGGTTAAGTTTGGTGTCAAAGCATTCGAAATTTTAAGTATCGGTGGGGTGTTGAGTCTAGGGGGGGGGTCGAGAATCAATAAAAACGCGCTCCGGTGGATAGGTTCCGAGATATACGTTAATTAATTATGGTAATTAGACTAATAAACCATGGAGCTGTTTTTTCTGCGATGAGAGAAGAACAGGGCTTTCCGAGAGAAAGCAGTAGCAAAAGCATCACAAGCTGGTATTGATCTCAGGATTTTCTTATCGCCGGCCTCAGAGGCGTAGCCAAGGGGGGGGGGTTAGGGGGGTCATAACCCCCCATGAGGAATTTTTTGCCATACAAAATGAAAATTCTTCACTACATTATCATACACACGTATACATATATATGAGTTGCAGTAGTCATAACCCCCCCCCATAAAAAAATTCTGGCTACGCCCCTGGCCGGCCTGTATTTTTGCCCTTTATCGAATTCGAGATTTCACTGAAATGAAAATGGGAATATCGGATATTTGATGTTGAAATAAAACCGATATGTCGATTTTTGGCCCAGTCCTACTGAGGGGCTGCTGCCCCCCCCAAAAAAAATGGGACCCTTTACTTAGCTTACAATTGAACTTATCTTTAAATTTGATACCCAGCCCACCCCGAAATAAAATCCTGGCTACGCCACTGTCAATAACACTAACTACGCCACTGCTTTAGGCCCTATTTTGTATTTCTCTGAATTACGAAAGAAAATAAAATCATTCCCCTTAAACGAAAAACAAGGTAAAAAAAAAAAAAAAAAACGAAATCTGCTGCAATAAAGCGAAATGTTATTTTGCTTACTACAAAGTCCTTTTGTGAGAGCGCTTAATACCGCCCCTGTATCCTTCATTAAAAGTGACAAGCACAATCCTAACTTTATTTCATTCTATTTCCCTTCACATGAAAATCCGCCACCATGTAAACTTAACGTTCCGTTTTTTTTTTTTTTTTTTTTTTTTTTTTTTGAGGGTGGGGGCAGGGGGACATATATTAAAGTTAAAAGTAGAAAAGGGATGTTTCATTAAATTTTAAACAAATATTAAATCAGTCAGACAAGTTGGAAGGAGGGATTTTCTTAATTTTTTTTTCGGGGGGGAGATTGACCCCTCTTGCCCTTAGGAAGTAACGCCTATGCCACCCGCCAAAAGCAAACGATGTTCGACCCACTCCACACCCACAGACAGATAAAACTTTAAAATCCGACCACCAACCAAGAAATGAAACACCAAAGATTCGAAAAAAAAACTTCAATTAAATGAAACATCCTTTCAACTCTTTTCGACTCCTTTCGACTCTGAGTCGATAGAAGATTCGAAAAAACCCCTCCAATTAAATGAAACATCCTTTCAACTCTTTTCGGCTCCTTTCGACTCTGAGTCGATAGAAGATTCGAAAAACTAACGAATCTCAACGATCGTATACAATCACCGAAACAGAGCGAAACACTGAATCAGTAAAGATTCGTTGCTGCACCAACTCAGTGACCAACTCACCCACACCCACTCATTTAGGGCCCGTTCGAGAATTTACCGGTTGGTTATGCACCGGTGCTACCGGTTGCGGTCATTCTTTGGTTAAGTGACGTCACGGTTGTCAACCGGTTTCGGTCATCCTCACCACATCCAATTCCAAGCCAAGAAAATAGAAATAAACATTGGCAACACTACGCTAATAACCGGAATAACCCACCTCGCTAGCAGGGTCATTCTGGTTGCGCTCTGGTCACGCTGAGCAGACAACCGCTACATGACCGAAACGTTTTCGAACGCGGTTAATTCCAGAGCTCCGCCCAACGCTCCGCCTTTTCGAACGCTCTGGTCGTGCACCGGTGTTACCGGTGCACAACCGATGAATTCTCGCACGCGCCCTTACTGTTTCAAATCATCTATCGACTCAGAGTCGTAAAGAGTCGAAAGGAGCCGAAAGGAGTCGTAAAGAGTCGAAAAGAGTTGAAAGAGTAAGGGAAAATCCCTGGGAACGGCAAAGGGAAAATAAGTTTTTCTTCCCTTCGCACTTGGAATGTATTTCCCTTGAGGGCTTGAGATTCGAATCAGTAGAGAGTGAGTGTAAAGACTGAGCCACTCAGTACCAAGATTCGAATCACTGATTCGACTCATCGAATCATTGGCCATCTCTAGTTGTCAGTAGTCAGTATGTAATCTTGCTTGTAGCATGGAGTGTGTGTTATGATTTTCTTTAATATATTTAACCCAGAATGAGGCTTGCCTAATAAATGTTTCAGCTGATATTAATTTAGATTCCTTTAGGTTATGGCCACCAGTACGCTTAACTGCGTCATGAATTATAAGCACGGTGGAAACGAACTTAGCGGCGATCGTTAAGCCTAACTGCGTAACAGCACGTGAGAACTTTTGCGATAGATCAGAACTTTTTTAAACTAAAAATGGAACACGGAGGAAAAATTCCTGTTAAGCCTTTAGTAGGTAAAAGTGACTGGGGGAGTAATTCAGTTACCGGGTGTCGCCTATTTTTGGCGACTTTTTTTTCTCGCCAACACCCGCTACTTGGCGCTTTTTTTTTGTCGCCAAATTTTTCACGTGTGAAACACCATTTTAGAATACGATAAAATAATACAACATGTTGAGCACTGTCAGGAAATACAAATTACTTTAACACATTAAAATTCCACAGATATTCCACTTAAAAAAAAAACAATAAAACAAAATACACCATCCATACTTAACACTAAAAATTGTCAGCAAATTCAGTAACAGGCAATTAAAAATGAGCAAACAGTAAACCACTTTTAACTAAAAAAATTTCAGAATATTAAGCAATCTAGTTCTACAGCTATGTAAACTATGCAACCAGTGGACCGTTTTTAACTAAAAAAACCTCAGTGGATTCAGCAACCTAGTTGTACAGCTATGTAAACTGGGCAAACACTGGCCCGTTTTCAACTCAAAACAACATCGGTGCATTAAATAACCTAGTTATACACCTCATATAAAGTCACTATATGAAAACATAACAACATCAAATATCCATTTACAATTCACATTGAAAACCTTAAGCAATTGCAAAAATTCTTTCAAAAAAAAAACACTTACCTTTATTTTAAGAAACTCTTCAAAAATATCCATAACACATCAGCTAATAACATAACACCAAAACACTTCCTCTTATTTAACATTATAATCACGCCCTCCTTCAAATAAACACACACTTCCTTTTTAAACAACAACATAATATTCACTACACTTCAAATAACACAACACATTTCCAAATACATCTTGTATTCCCCGTAAATAACTCAACAAACACCAAACAAGAACTGACACATCGAATTCAAATTCACCTGCTTTTCGGTTTACCGATTACAGTTAAATTGCCTCAACCAATCACAAAATTCCTTTACCAAACATCCTGGTATCGTTTAATGAACCCACCGAGCGTTTTTTCATCAAAATACAGCATCATCCAACACCTCAACTCAATCTACACAGGTTACAACAGACATCTGACTCTAACGCTAAAGTAAACAAACTTTCGACCAAACTCCAAGTTTGGCGACTCATCACCGCTTGGCGACGACACCCGGTAACCGAAGAATCCCCGTGACTGGCCTATCTGGAAGTACAGAATAAAGTTCGTGCTAAATTATTATGCAGATGCCTTGGACATCGTAGAAGGAAGATTAGGTAAGCCTAAGGAGCCAAATGCAACTGATGCTGAAGCAATCAAAAGCAAATATAAGGATGATCTAAGCAAACAACAGCGCTATGGTGGTGCTGACGAATTCCATGACGGAAGATACTCTGCAAAAAGTCATGCGATTCAATTCTGCAAGAGAGGTGTGGCTGGAGCTGCAGAAGATCTTCGAGGATTCGTCGGACAACCAACTGTATAGTACGTGCTTACAATTTTTCAAATTCAGCTAGTCAGAAGGTGATATGGCAGATCGTTTATCAAAACTGAAAAATTTATGGAACGACCTGAACAACGGACTGGAGAGTAAGAATGAAAATAAACTTCCGGAAATGTTGTTAATTTGCAAAATATTAGATACTCTTCCTGTAAATTATCGATCATTCAAGTCAAGTTGGCTACTTCTAAGCGATGATAAAAGAACATTAGATGAATTAACGACTCAATTATGTACCCATGAAAGAGAATTAAGGAAAGATTCAAGTGGTGCTGAAATTAAAGATCAAGAAGCATTAGCAGTTAGTTCAGATTGCAAGCATAAATCATTTCCCAGCAAGAAAAATTCAAACAAATGTAATTACTGCCATGAAATGGGACACTGGGTTAAAAAGTGGATAGCAGATGGAAGGCCCTCAAAAGCAAGCCACCAGAGTACCAGTAGAGGTAATAATAATACTGCTGTAAATATGACACTATTAGCTGTCGATGATGAAATTTTCTCTGCCGAAACAAGTTCTGAAGACTGGTTTATTGACAATGGAGCTTCAAAACATGTGACCAATAACAGTTCACACTTTATAGAGTTTCAGAAATTTGAAAATCCCCACAGCATCACAGTAGCAAATGGCAAAACATTACCAGCAGTTGGAAAAGGAACCATTAGGGTAATGACAACTGTGAAGGGAAAGAACCAAATCAAACGCTTAGAAAACGTTTGGTATGTTCCAGAAATCAGCAAAAACTTGTTTTCTGTCCTTGCTACCCAAGATAGAAATCAGAACAGCTTATTTGAATCAACCTCTAAAGATTGCTTTTTGAAGATTGATGGTAAAGTAGTCCTGCATGGCAGACGAAGTGTTGGAGGTGGTCTCTTTAAGGCAGTTATGAAGAGCTTAGTTCCAGAAACCCAAGTTGATGTGAACATGACTGTGAGTGATGATTCGATTCTTCAACTTTACCATGAGAGATGGGGACATCAAGATAAGCAGCATATCAAGTCCATTATTGAAAAGGAATTGAACATCAAGGTCAAGGCAGATACACAATTATGTGAAGCTTGTGTGTATGGAAAAGCTCACCGTTTAAAATTTGGAACGAGAAAGCAACCTACCAAAGCTGGAGAATTAATCTCAACAGACATATGTGGGCCATTCGAATAATCATTTCGAAGATTCCGATACTTCGCAGTCTTCAAAGACCACTATACAAAATTTAGGTATGGTTTCTTCCTGAAACACAAGTCGGAAATAAAGGATGTGATGGAAGAGTTCCTAGCCCATGCTCAAAACCTTGGGCATAGGATTAAAGAGATACTCAGCGACAATGGCGGTGAATTCGATAACCAAGAAATCCGAAGAATTCTGAAGAAACATGGAATAAGTCAGAGGTTATCAGCTCCTTATACGCCACAGCAAAACGGCAGTGCTGAGAGAGAAAACCGAACTATTGTCGAAATGGCCAGAACGTTGAAGTATTCAAATGAAGAAATAGAATTTCCAGCATCCCTGTGGGCAGAGTTCATCAATACTTCAATCTATATATTAAACAGAACGGATAAAACCTCAGAACCTAACTCAAGTCCCTATGAACTATGGATGAAAAAGAAACCTAGAATCAAACACATGCGAATTGTAGGATCCCCCTGTTATGCACATATTCCAGTTCAGAAGAGGAAGAAAATGGATAGAAAGGCTGTTAAAGGTTACCTCGTCGGGTACGATGGGGACGAAAGATACCGCATCTACGTCAAAGAAACCAGAAGTATTATTTGTTCAAGAGATGTTGTATTCAAAGAAAAACCGGCATTGACAGACAACGTACTAACATTGCCTCCCCAGCAAGTCTGTGAAAGAAATTCAGAAGAACACGATGCAAAGGAAGCAAATGTACAGGGAGATCTACAAGAAAAGGAAATCGAAGAGACAGAACCAAAAGAAACCAGGCCCAAAAGAGAAATAAAACCACCAAAATGGACAAAGGATTACATTATGGAAGACTCATCAGAAATAAATAGAATAGTAGATGAGGAAGCATACATTTGACAACTAAGGAAGTTGTCCATGGAAGCACCACAAAATGATCCTGAAACATTGAAAGAAGCCTTAACATGTCCAGATGCAGAAAAATGGAAGACAGCCATGAGAGAAGAGCTAGAAAACTTACAACGTAACAATACTTGTGAAATAGTAGCGAAGCCAAAAGATAGAAAAGTTGTAAAGTGCAAATGGGTCTTTAAGAGAAAATTTGATGAAGATGGACAGATACAAAGGTATAAAGCAAGACTTGTTGCCCGTGGTTATACCCAAGTGGAGGGAATAGATTACAAGGAAACCTTTTGTCCAGTAATAAAAACAAAGTCTATAAGAACCTTGCTGGCATTCTCAGTTGAACAAGATTGGCAAGTGCACCAGCTGGACATTACAGCAGCATATCTGAATGGAAAATTGTCTGAAACAATTTTCATGGAACAACCCCAGTTAGACCTGAATGAAAAACCAGGCAAAAAAGTTTGTCTACTCAAGAAGAGTCTTTATGGTCTTCATCAATCTGGCAGAGAATGGAACATGTGCCTTGATGGTTTTCTAAAGTCTATAAACTTGACCAGATCAAGAGCAGATCCATGTGTTTACTTTAACCACCAAACAGATCTGATTGTGGGTGTCTATGTAGATGACTTACTTGTCATGTCCAGTAAGTATCCAACAATTCAGAGATTCAAGGCTGAGATAGGTGCTGTTTTCGAAGTAAAGGATTTAGGAGAAATTCATCATTTGTTATCAATTAAGATTATTAGAAATAAAAATGAGTCTATGACTCTTGACCAGAATGCTTACATTAATGAGCTGCTTGAATCAACTGGCATGTCAAATGCTAAAGGCTCTTCGACACCATTAGACCCTGGTGTAAAGTATATGCAAGCACCTGAAGACAGTATGTTAAATGCTGAAGGGGCTTTAAAATACAGACAAGCAATTGGAGGACTCTTGTACTTGGCAGGGGGAACAAGACCTGACTTAGCTTTTGCCACCACCTACATGAGTCAGTTTAATTGTTGTCCAAGTAAAGAACATTGGACTGGTGTACAGCATATACTTCGCTATTTAAAGCAGACCAAAAACTTGAAGCTAACCTTCCAAAAGACTGGAAAAGATTTAGAAGTATTCTGCGATTCAGACTGGGCTGGAGACAAAATCGACAGACGTTCATTCAGCGGATATGTGGTATTGCTTGCTGGTGGAGCTGTTTCATGGAGTTCCAAGAAACAGAGGACAACAGAACTTTCAACTGTCGAAGCCGAGTATTTCTCAATGTGTCATGCAGCAAAGGAGGTACTGTGGTTTCAAAACTTTTTGCAAGAAATAGTGAATGAGCAGTTTCTAAAATATCCACAGAATATATTTGTGGACAACCAAGGTGCTATTTCGTTAGCTAAGAACCATGTTACTTCTGAGCGAAATAAACATATTGAACTCAGACATTTTTTTCTGCGTGAAAAGGGTGAAGAAAAACTGTTGACATTTACTTATGTGCCTTCTGTGTCAAATGCTGCAGATATGTTGACTAAGAGTGTGCAAAGGAAGACCTTTCTCAACCAAAAACTTTGCATACTGCATACCTCACAACAATGCTTAGCTGGTCTACTTTCGATATGTCCTGTGTCGTATCCATAATGATTGCGAGAAACGGTGACGCTCTAATTTGTTCTAGCAGATGATTTTCAAGTGCGGTTCCCAAGCACTCAATCATTTCATTTTGAATTGTTGCACTCAAATATCTTGTAGATCCTAGAAACAAACAAGAAAGACAAATCATGCCGAACGCATCGATTATGAAACACTTCCCAACATACTAGTGCTTGCTCGCACACACACAGCAGACAGATCTTGCGTAGTTTTGCTTTAACACAGCACTCGAAATCGGTTAAAAAGAAAAAGTTGGAAAGTGTTAAAAAGTATGATTTTGAATAAAAATTAGAATCTAAACAGTCAATAAAAATAAACAAGAAGATAAATAAAATGAGAACAAAACTTAGAAATAAAAAAAATACCTCTGGTCATATCCAAAACTTGCTGCAATACGTGATCATATCGGGCGAGAAGCTCTACAACGGACAGAAAATTTCCATGATACCTTTCCTCACTTAAATTTTCTCGATGTCCTCTTAAAGCCAATGAACTCTTTGCTAGGGTAAGTATGACATCGAATAACCTTTGAAGAACCATTTTCCAAAAAGACGCTTCTTTACGAATTTCGTTTTCAAGTTCTATGTCAATAGTATCATTTTTTTTCCAAAGTCCATACACAGCACATGCTTCCGTATGGCCACTCGAGAAACTGTGTTGTTTAATTCTTTCTGATAAATATCTCCAATCCCGAATGCCCGTACACCATGCATTATTCCTTTCCGAAGCAAACAACCAGCAGGGTTGGCAGTAGGCAGCATCTAGAATTTTAGAATAACACAGCCTAAAATGATGAATGGGTCCATATTTAGAAGTTGAAAAATAGTACGATTTTGAAAAACACCTGTTGTTCTGGTGGGAGTCTTTTGGAAAAGGCTGTAAAGGTCCCATATCAAGAATTTGGCGTTTTTCACTATTACTTAATATCTTGTTCGTAAAGTTTCCCAAGTCATAAGAAGATTGGTGGTTCACATATTCCAAACATGATGAGGTCGATGATTCCTCCGCTGTTACCTGTGTCATGCAGACATCGTCGTCGTTGATGAGGACTGAGGGAAATGTAATCAAGGGGGAGTGTTGAATTGTATATTTGTGATTATATTTCCTCCAATGTATATGTTTTCTCCCATCATTATTGTTTTGTGGCAACACCAAATTTAGTATGTGCCAGTGGCAACAGGTTTTGGTTGTTGTCAGTAGTCAGTATGTAATCTTGCTTGTAGCATGGAGTGTGTGTTATGATTTTCTTTAATATATTTAACCCAGAATGAGGCTTGCCTAATAAATGTTTCAGCTGATATTAATTTAGATTCCTTTATTTTCGCTATCAGTCGAAAACGTTATTTATTTTTCCTAGCCTTTATTCGCGAGTATTGAACCTCAATTCCACAAAATATTTTAATATGGCCAAGTAGGATGTTGACATTTCAATTTTTATACATAATGATTTTAAATGAAATCATCCCTTGTTCAAGAAATTGACATCAGAAATTTATCTATTATTTCTGTTATCAGTAAAAATCGAAGAAAGTCGCAAAAATATCCAGGCACGAATGGGTTAACCACAGATAATTCCCCAATTCTGAAGCATTCCCCCCACATACATGACCCCAATTCTGATATTTTATGAATGTAATAATTAACAATACTCTAATTAAAAAACAATGTAATAGTTAAAAATTCTCTTCAATTGCTTCTTTACATTTTGAGAACACATCGCAAAAAATACAGAAATTGGGGACTGCCCTCGAAAATTGAGGACGTATGGTCACCTTAGCTTACACCCTTTCAAAAATATCTTAGTACAAGTCAAACTCCCTAAATTGATTTCGTATATCGAAAATTATTTAGCATATAATATGAACTTGGTTATTTAAAGCTTATTTTTTTCACATTTCCGTACAGTTGTATGTTTTTTAAAAAAAACTAAAAAAATATCCATAAAGCTAAAATAGGAAATTTCGCTT